>VXBW01001615.1:871610-938817 GCA_013400375.1 Thinocorus orbignyianus
AAAAAAAAGAAAAGAAAAAGTGTTGCTTAATTTCTGAAAGGGGGGTGGGTGGGAAACGCGGCGACTGCTTCCCAGCGATGCAAGCAGAAGCCTTGATGTCTAGTGCACTTACATTTTATGCGGCGCACAGTGGGTCCCCTCCTCCCCGCCTGCCTCCCTCCTTCCTTCCCTCCCTCCCTCCATACCTCCCTCCTTCCCTCCGCCCTCCCTGCCTAGGAAGCTCTCCCTCCCAGGGGACAAGAATTCCAGTGGACCCAATTAACACTGTACTTTGCTGGCTCCTTGCTATGATCGATATTAAATAAGATGAGTTTTAGCAGCACCGAAAAATAAAGCAGCCATGTAATGCCTGGCTGATGGAGGCTGCGTTTCCCCCTACACACACACACACACTTCCCTACTCCTCCAGTCTCGATACGATCCAACGCAGTGCAAAAAAAATAAAATACTTCAAAAAGCATGTGCCGGCGCCAGTGACACAAGCTGCACCAGATATTTGTTAGAAACTTGATGGAAGCTGAACGTGGGTTGCTCATTTCACTAGCTTCGGCAGTAGTTTATTAAAGTGGATTTACAAATCAATGGAAGGAATCCAAAGGTTCACAAACAGGCTCTTTCATCAGGTCCACTGCCTGACCATACAGGAAGTTTGCTGAAGGGGTCTGGGGGCTGTTTCACCAGCATGCTGGCTTTCAATGGACTCCCAACAACACAACTTGTTTGGTTTGGTGAAAGAAATGCAGTAAGAGGTTCACTGCTTTAAGGGAATGCAGCCTAGTGTGTTTATTGCTTCACTCCCGCAGCACGTGCGACCAGGCACCCTACAAATTGCAAATTATTTTAATTTGAAGGGGGAAGTGGTTGGGAGGCAGTAACCTTCTTTGGTCCTGTTTTCCCTGATCTATCAATCACAGATTGCCATGTAAAAACAATCTACTACAGGCTCTCTCTATAGAGGAAAAGCAATTACTAGCATTAACTCTTGCTGTTGCAAATTAATACAATACAGTCCACGACTGATAGAGTCTGCCTGCAAGCCATTAATCTAAGAATAAATGAGCGGTTTGCTTAAATCCAACCGGTCTGAAATTCTCAGGTTAAGAGCTCCCCTTCCCCTTTCCATATTTCTATTTGTGTTTGTGAAACTCAGTGGAAAGAAAAGAAAACCATATTTATTTCCTGGTGACAGGACAATTCCAAGTTAACAATATCCATCAGTGAACCTGCCCACCAATACAGGATTTCATCACCAGTAGCTGCTTTTCCTTCTTTGTTTCTGGGGTGGTCATAATCTTCAAACCAAACCAAATAAATAACACTGATCAGGATCCTTGATTGAACAGCTGGGTTGACCAGTGACTTGAATCCACCTTGTTAAATTAATGCGAGATTACATTTCCATACAAATAAGATCAATTAAAAATACTCGTAAAACCACGCTACCAAAGGCAGTGAAGAGTTAAATTCATTAACTCAAAAAAGCCTCCAATTAAATAATGTTAAGGTTATGATTCTCCCTCTAGCTGAGGGAAGAAAAAAACCCAACAGGAGGACAAAATACTACTAGTTAGTGACTGTTAATAGTAGCTCCAGACGCCACACTGTCACAAATTCTGCCTAGTAGGATGCCTAGTAACATCCTTCATGGTTAGATAAATCCAGAAATCCCAAGCAGTGGTCAACCATCCCAAGAGACATTAGAAACCAAAGGCTTATTTACATGGGAGGACACCAAAGAGCGCAGGTAAATTACTCGTGCACATGAAGTCCATGTTCCCTGAGCTACTGCAATTCCAGGTTTCTCCACGCTTGATGAAGATGCTGCCTGTTACATGTATTGACTTCACACATATGATCTAGCTGACTTTTTTTTGGTGCAAGGAGGACTCGGGGAAGAAGTACTCCTGGGTAACACAGCACTAAGCAAGGCAACACCGAGTTTGAATTTGAATGGGGAGAAAACACAAAAACTTTAGGAAATCACCTAAAATGATGCAAATCGTCATGCTTCATAGTTGTTATTGACCCAGCAGCACAGCACGGGAAACATACCAAATTTAAAATGAGATACAGAGATTGCTGATAACACCAAGCTGATGGTCCAGAGTCTGCAAAATTTCATTCCCTTTCCAGTCCCCTACTCTAAATAAGAGTCAATTGGTTGAAATGTCCCTGAAAGTGACCTCAACCTTGTACAGAATGCTTCTCTTTGCAGAGGGATCAAAGCACTCGGCAAGAGCTTTGGGATCCTAACTGAGTGAACGAACATACACATTCCATCTGCCACAGAAAATGTACCCACCTTCCATGAAAGCAAGAGACACAGAGTCAAGCCCTGGCCAGGAGAGTTGAGGGGCTCCAGAAAAATCTTGTAAAAAAGGGGAAACGCCCTCAAAGGGCACCGGGCAATGGCCCTCTGCCCCATAGCTACAATCATGAACTGTTGATGACTTCAAACCCTGCCAGACAAAAGCCAGGGGAAACTCACTCTGGCAATCAAATTATTTACACAGAAAAACCCTGCAGTAAGGATATAATCCACTGAATGCATTCAGGCTGAAGAGGTCCAGCGGGTAGCTGCATTTTGGGAAAGTCTGAGGTTTACAGTTACAGAGAGGATCATAAGTGCTTTTGGAACCCATAAATGATCCATCAGTCGATCTGTCATCTCAACACGCCTAGGCACTAGGAAAATCTTTATTATCCCCATCTTAGAGATGATGATTTGAACACTGAAAGCCTCAACTGCCTCCCCAAGGAGATGCAAGAAGTGCTGGAGAATAGCAGGAAACTGATTCCAAGCTTTTCAAGTCCCTTAACTGTGAAGACTGTTCTTGTTTCAAACACGAGCAACTGAATTTGACATATTTTGAAAGTCAAGCTATTTGTTCCTTAAAAAAACCCATCAGCATCATCCAAGTACGAATCCAAGCACAATTCATGGTATTTAAGGAGCTCCTGTGCTGTTTAAGAAATCCACATGTGTATACACTGACAAGCTTTATTCCAAATAAAAATTCAACATTCACATTATTTTAGAATTCAAATATCATTCCACCATTAGAATTACAGTTCCATTTTGGTGGGATGTGTCTCACCCCCCATGCTGGTGGGGAATTGCACAGAAGGACACCTCATATGCATGCAGGAAAATGGATAGGAAGCATTTGTCAAAATAAGCAAGTACACTCATTTCAGACCAAGTTATCAGTTAATTCCTGGTTAAAGGGAAAAATCTTGAGTGCCACAGTGAAGGTCCCAGTCTGCAGGTACCCATAGCAAAACCCTTGCTGCTGCTGGAAGCCAGGAAAGAGGGATGCGTTGCGAGAGGTTCTTAAAAAAGATCTCCCATACAGGGATAGTCTGGTGAGCTGCCTGTGCCGCCTGGAGTTCCCACTTTCCTGTGACAGCCCTTGCACACCCTGTGTGGTGCAAATGGTCCCAGGAGATCAGCTTCTCTCAAGGCACAAGTCCACCAGTAGCACTCTGATGACACCAAAAACGTAATCCATGGAACAGCCCACTTTTAGCTTAATATAATTTGGAGAAAGAATATATGCTTCCATCACTCTCAGAATTTGCTTTATTCACAGGAAAGTCTATCTACCAAAAGTCCAAGCTGGAAAGATAAATCAAAGAGAAAGAACTGCTATGAAAAGAGAAAGAAGAAATCAGTATTTACTACTTGCGGGCAGGAACTAATGACTGCTAATGGGGCAGCACCGTATGACCCAGAGGAAAAGCTATGAAGATTTTTCTCTTACCTTCTTCAGAAACTATATTGGGAAGTGTCAGCATTTACAACACACTTTGGATAACCATAATCTATCCGGGTGCTCCCCAAGAACCTATGACCGAAATTGCAAACATGGGAGATTAGCTATGTAAAGATACATGGTGTAACAGAATTTGTAACAGCTAATCCACTTTATTACAGGCATCATCAACTCTGTTCATTATCTGAACCTTCCAGTTCATCTGTTCTCAAAGACTACAGCCTTTGGCACTATTTAAAGTTCCTTATATTTTCTTTCTAATCTACTCTTTTTGACTATTAAAAGGCAAATAAATTTATAGGATTTTCTCTCTTCCTTTATATTCTGTTTTATATAGTATGATAAATACTAGAAATTACAAAAGAAAAAGAAAAACATTTCAGTAAATAAACCCTGTCTTCAAAACACCGGTACTTAAAAAGAAGGGTGACCACATGGTGATGTGGTCTTTGCTCAAGAATGAGAAAAAATGTCTGTGGATATTTTAAATATTTACCAAATGAAGGGGATGTATATCAGGTTGCAGACCTCTGCATTACACACACTTTCAAGAGATGATGATTCATGTTAATCTACATCAGTAGGGTTGGAGGTTTTCCTTTGTTCTTTTTAATTTCTAATTACATTTTAGTAGCAGAATAAACAGAAAGAACACATAAAACCAGAAACAAAAACTAAAATAAAATAAAGGAAAAGCAACCTTTTAAGGCACTTAACATCAGAGAAGGTTAGTCAGCCAATTACAATTTACAACTGCACAATAAACCATGGTGAGGTTCAGCTGTTCAGCTATCTAAGGCTCTGCACCATTATGTAGTGAGTAACAGAGATAAAAGGCCAATTTCCTATTTGAAAATTGGGTTTCAGTAATGTGCAGCCGCCAGTCTGTGGGGCCAGGTGATTACCTCCTCGACAGCATCCATCACAGAGGTCCAGCAAACCCAAACATTTCCATGCCCGAGCTCTTTGGGAGGTGTCCGTATCCCCCAACTAGGCACAAAGGGCTCACTGCACCCTGTGCCAAAGTGACCATGCTCCCAAAGCAGTCCTGAGCCAGGTGAACTGGGATTTGAGAAATCTCACTTAAACCCTTGCACTGGCAACAAACTCTCCAAGGGTGAGATCTGCAGAAGTGAGTTTTCTGGCAGAATTTGGCACCGACAAAGTACACAGGCCAACAGGCACACATATGATTCATATGAAGTCTGTCCAGCCACCCATATTTTGCTCCTAAAGCTCTCCTGACATCTTTTTAGGGTTCCTGATTTTCACTGCTAAATATAGAGGCATTTTATTTCAACTGACCATACAATCTTGCTGCATCTAATTTTCACATCTTTTAACCCCTTAGTCAGTGTGTACAAATCAGACCCTCCTGAGAAAGGTACTGCAAAGTAAAACAGAGTACAAATTTAAAAAGCAATAGCTGTTTCTCATCATTCCCACCAGAGATGCTCTTGCTCTGTGCTAGCAAGGTGTTGATGCTGTACACAAAATCTGACTGCAGCACAGATAAGCAAACCTAAAGTCATTTTCAACTAGACTGAGCAGCATTGCTGTTCACGCCAGTGAAGCTACAAATACCAGCACAGACCACATAAATCTAATCAGGACCCAGGAGACACTGACCACTGTCCATACCATGATAAAACTACTGTTACTGTGGCTTCGTGACAGCCACAACCACCCAGGCAAGCTTGGTTAAAGCTAGCTGGGACATTTTTCCCACTTCTGACTGCTGCATTAGAAATATCTGTAATTTACCAGAAAGGCAGGAGCTCCTTCCAGAATGAATTGAAAGAAAAAGAAAAAAAAGAAGAAATTCATACCACTTGACTCCAAGTGCTTGGTTGCTGCTGCCAGGCTGACACAGCCCATCCTACCATGTCTTTAGGGTTCCATGGTGTATGTCCCACCTCTACCCTTGATCCTGCTCACACTAAGCACTAACACAGGACAGCTCTTCTCAAAACAGTTTTTCTACACAGCACCTCCAATAGCTTCTCCCAGGCTTTGGTTCCTCCTCTGCCACAGGCTTCCTCACCTGCCAGCTTGGCAGCTTAGGGATGAAGCTGTCCCAAAGGCAGAGAGAGACTTGTATCATAACACATAGCCAAAAGTGTCCCTATGCTGGTCAGGACACACAGGCGACTGTTTGATGGAAAATCGACAACATGGGCCCAGATAATGGGGAGGGAAATTAAGTATGAATAAAAACATTACAAGTACCTAAGTAAATTGCAATGCAGAGGCCTGTGATTCCACAGAGGAAAACCCAGCTTATATGATGATACGGCTCCACAGCTAATTTTGGTTACTGATACGTCAGGCTTTTCTATAGGATATTGGCATACAACATGGAATATATTTTAAGTGTCGCTTTGCTTGAATATATACCTCCAACACATGCTAATAACAGTTTAAATGTAAAACTCTGCCACGTCACAGCTGCTCACATCCATTACTTTTGAAGACAGAAAGTAACTGCTAAGTATCGTCCTTCAGAAATAGAGAGAGAATGTGGGAAAAGAGATGAATGGATTTGGCAAGAGATTGCAGATGCCTAGGATTTCTGTCTCCCGCTCACTGCAAGCTTGCATACTTTGCTCCTTCTCCAGTTTTATTTTAGCAGCAACTTTTCTGAGCATCTTTTGCAAGCCAGCTCAACCCAGCACGAAGTGCACTGGCACCGCCACAAGCCCGTCACTGTGGTCAAGTGGTCAAAATCCTCACCAGCCCACATATTCAGAATATACACTGTCGTTGAAAGCACTCTTTGTCTATACGTAGACAAGTCATCTAAGAGTCTTCTTTTAGTAAGATGAAGGCCCAGGGAGGCTTCAGGCACGCCAGGGAGGTAATGACTTCCCATGCTACTGAGCTCACCTTCCCATTTCAGAGGCATCTCTGAAGGCCAAGCTGTAGCTCAAATATATCAGTCCCAGACTCAGTAGGTAAAATAATAACTCTCTCCTTTGAAGACTTGTTTTGCACTGGTTTGGTATTACTTTTCTCAGAAAAGTTGGGGGGCTTCTGCCTTTTTTTTTTTCTTCATATAACCACTTCATATTCTGTCATTTGCCTACACATGGCTGAGTTACCCCTTAGAGAGGAAGGAAAAGAAAATAAATAGAGAAACCACTCTGAAAGACTATATATTTCTAACAGGTTTCCAGCATGGCCAGACTGATGGGTGATGGGTCTGCTATTAGAAGAGGGTGGATTAGTGTAATTGCCTTATAGTTTTGACAGTTTCTGTCATCTTCAGAACAGATGTTCTCTGAGTTCTGCCCTATTTGCTAAATGCTCTCAAGTGACAATTCCCATCCATTTCGGGGAGGACTCCTGAAGTGAACTGCATGGGTCTTTAAAGAGACTTATGCTCAGGACTACTCCTTCAAAGGCTGGAAGGCTGGTTGCCATGGTTGCTGAAGGTTAAACCTGGCAGGGCTGATGTCTTTACCAAAGCCAAGCACCAGCTGTGGGAACAAGCCCTGAAGGCTGTGGATGCTCCACAAACGCAACTTCAGGGCTAGAGGTCCTGGCAAAGGGAGCTAGAAGGGAACATGCCAAAAAATACAGCACCTTGATAGAAAGAGGCAGCTAGGACTGTCTAATTTTGGTGGACTGGTAGAAGTGAGGAAAAAGGGAAAATAAGGGTAATCAGGGATCTCCTTCCAAGTAATTTTAACTGGATATGACTCCAAGTTTTGCATAGTAATAGATAGGTATCAAGTCTCTGGTAATTATGGGACTAGACAGCATTTGTCAACATGGGGTCCAAATCCCCAGGCAGGGAGGATGGTAACTCAGCAAGTACAATCTAGTTCTCAAGCTAACCCTGAGCCAAAAACCTGGAGGACCTCTATACTGTTGGCTTACTATCTCCAGCAAAGATGTAAAACCAAAGCCCAGGGAAATCCATTATCCTTAGACAATACCATATTATTACAAGAGGAGATGAAAACCTGTAGCTTCATCCATTTTCCTACCACATCTTCAACTCCCCAAACCACCAAGGAAGAACTGAGAAGGGGATGATAAATTTATGTTGCCCTTGTTGCTGTTGGGAAAGATGGTTAGTGTTGTCCTAAGCCATCTTGAACCCATTCTTCCTCAGCAAGTGGGAAGGCCAAGAACAGGGCTCAGACATCTGCTACAGGTCAGCTGGAACGGACAGAGCAAGGAGAAGCACCACCTCCATCACATATGCCATGGCTTGAGTGTACTGGGGCTCAGTAGCCTCTACTCCAAAACTCAGGATGGGGTCTTCAGTTTATACACTGCTATTACAGTCCAAGCCAAGACTTTTTGGCTCCCTAACACCGTTCCTGCTCTTTTACACAGAATAAAAACGCCAGAGCATTTGCACTGAGCCACCTCCCATCCCATCTGAAGGCAGTAAAACCCAGTGAAAATGTGACAAAAGTGAGAAGAACTGCTGCCCACAATATCCAGGACTAGGCAGAAATGAGGGCAGAGTGGGATAACACACAGCACATCCTGGGAGGTTCACACTGTGGCAAACGACGGAGATGAGAGAACAGGGTTCACCATATAGAAAGCACAGACCTCAGTTTAATTGTTACTAAACTACGTGCTACATGAGTAATTGGGTTTATGGATGTTCCTGGCAGAGACAGAGGGGAACCCATCCTCTCAGGGCAGCTAAGTGCTTGACTTCTGTGTATTTTTATGTGTTTGTCAAACACTTAGACACTACAGGCACTTAGAATCCTTTAAATAAATAAAATGCATTGGGTTAGTTCAGCACAAAAGGCACTGTATCAATGCATGTTAACTACTTCCAATGGAAATTATAACAGGATATGGGCATAAGTGCAGCCAAAAGAAGAGCCTAATAAAAATAGGGTAGCAGGGAGAGAGGGGAGGAAATGTAAAGCTGACAGAATCGCAGCCTGAAAGAAATCAGGACAGTAGATCTGAGAATAGCTCAGATCATAAGATAGAGAGGGGGGAAAAAAAGCACCGCCCGTTTTACTACGATTGGGCCAGCTTACATTTCATTACAGGGAATCCAGGATAGGCAATTGTGTAATCAAGAGCCAAACGGCTTTACTCATTTATAATTAATTCAGAGTACTTTGAAAGTGAGCTTAGAAAACAGCCAAGTGCTTCCCTTTAAGGAAACCTCTTGTAATGCTTCTGCAGGGCACCGCAAGCAAAGCAGAAGTTGTTCAGCTGAAGACAAAAGGTTTTCTCCTGACATAAATGAATAAAGTGTTACCACAGGCAGTGAAGCAGAGAACATGGCCCATCTTGAAGGGAGGCTTTCATCCAGGCACAGTAATTTTAGAGCAAGAAACACCATTCTGGACTGTTTTACACCCTTTTAAGGGTCGAGAGAAGTCTCAGTACATTACGGACCGAGACGCAGACTATTCAGTCTTCTATTTATTGTACATAGACAACTGCTCCCTTGGAGGCAAGCATGATTTTTGGCTCCAAAACCACAGCCAGCACTTCCATCTACTCACAGCAGTTGGCAGAAGAGTGGGCGTTAAAACCCAGTAGAGTTGCACGTGCTGTGCCCCATACAGCCCCCCACCTTCCCCAGGAACTACATCCACAGCAGCACCCTGCATCCTGGCACTGCTCGTTTATTCAGATCCTCAGGTATTCATTAGCTGTCCTGTGCCCACACGAATAATTCAGAAAGTTAAATGCCACCTTCCGTTCTGCGTGGTTACTAATTTATCTACACTTAGCTTTTCATCTGTAATTCACATTGACATTAATGGAGAGACAAATATGTGTGCAACAGAACAGAGGCAGACCAAAATAAATGAGAAAAAATGTGGTCACCAGAAACCAATTATACTTTCAAAACGGCATAGTGGAAACCACCGAAGTGTTGAAATCAAGTGAGGAGGAAAATGTACCAAATACACACTTGGACTGGGGGGAGGAGTGGGGCACAGGGACAAAGTTGCTAGCACATACAATCAGTCTCAGCCTCATGGAAAAGAACATAAATATTTAGACATGAACAGACCTCTTGAAATACAGTTGCAGAGTCTGCTGGCACATGGACAAACATAAAATAAGCCCACCAATGTGGAGACACAAATCAGGTAAATCAGACATGAAATTGGCAGGCAACATGTGCAAGATGCGTTTTGTAAAGGCAAAAATGTGTTCACCACCAAATACAAAGATGAATTTTCCAAGACAATCTGAAGCTGCTCTGTAAAGGAAATAAACATTAAATATTTAAGGCTGTTCACCTAAATGCTATCACTTAGAGCACATGGTGGCTTTTTCCTCCACAAGCATTCTTCTCGCTGCAACAACAAAAATGAAGTCTTTAAAGAGAAATACTTGAACAGTCTTGCTACTTTGAAAGCTGAACATCTTCCCGGATGGCCCTGAAAGAGTTAAGCACTTCAGAGCTCAGATATTCTCCTTCCCATGTCTCACGATAAGTACTAGAAGATTTATGTGCAATGAATTTCCAATTACTGATCTGCACCAGCTGGGCTGTCAATCAGCCTGCCTATACAGTGCATGTCTTCACCTCCCCATGTTCTCCCTGCACGTAGAGGCTCCTTCTCCCCCGACGAGCATACACAAAAGCATGTAATTCCCACATTCCTATCAACTGGAGTAGGTTAAAACTGGAGTAGGACTTCCCTTCCCTTCCTCCAGTCTAAGAGAGACATTATTTTCTCACTATGGTGTCCAGGAGAACAATTCCAGTGATGACTCGTAGGCACCAAAGAGTATTTTAAAAGCAGAATGACATTTCCTCCAAGGCTTTTCCCATTAGTAGTCATTGGCAGGGAATGCAGTGTATGAGGAATATCTGGTAGGGAAGCCCTAGGATGTGGACACAAAATTCTCTTCCACTGGTACATAGGGTCCACATACAAGGATTAAAGAAGAAAAAACGTCATTGCCCTACGGATGTCTTTAATTAGGATTTTTCCCAGGTGAAAAAGTACAAAGTTTTCAGAGAACTAGATGTGGTAACTTCAGGATCGCCAAAAAGCTCCTCAGTTTCACCTAACAGAGGTATTATCTCCCAATAAATACTAAATTCCTTCATGGGTGCCTCATAGTTTTAGCTTTGTATACATAAAGAGTTCATGAAAACAGGTGTCCTGCTCAGGGTCATCATCCACCCCATTTTTATGGATTATCATTTATTTCTTTAATGCTCAGAGTTGCTCTTAGCACCACTTCACATTCTTTACTTAATTTCTCAGCCACATGACTAAGGGAAATGCTGAATCAATAAACTTTCGCAAAGCAACACTAAGCAATATAACCAGTGATTAAATCTTGTTTTCAATGTAAAATTCAGCCTGAAGAAACATAATTAAAAAAAAACTAACCACAAAGCTCAGAAAAAATATTTTCCTCTCCTGTTTTCTAAGATTTCACTAAGCCATATCCCTGAAATAAATAAAAAAACACAGACATGGCATCATCCTTGAGACTTTGCCCGTTACAACACGATATTACCCCAGGCTGTTGTTTTTGCACCTGCGTTTCACTTCCTAACCTGGGTTACAGAGAAGATGATTCTTGAAAGGTTAATTAGCAGCTATGTAAACAGCAAATCCTCGCTACGGATGGAGTCAATGTGTTTTACTGCAAAGGTTGAGCATCCTGCAAAGGGCAGGATGTTCAACCTTTGAGATAGGGCACCAAGCCAGATCCTCTAGCAGGACCCCTAAGTTGTTTTTTTTTGTTGTTTCTGTTGAGGCTTTACCAGAGCTCTCTGGAAATTTTCATCCAGGCTCGACTGCCTATAAATAGAGAGCTGCGGCCCCCGGGGGCTGTGTGGCTCTGTGCTGCTGGTGTGCTCTGAGTTGCTAAGGAGATGGCAGAGTAAAGGCTTGCAAACCGCGTGGGGGAACCGAGAGTAAAGCGGCACCGCTCTGGGGTTCGGCCGAGAGCCAGGGAGGTATCCCCCTGTGGGTATCATCTGGATCAGAAGACAAAAAAAAAACCCTAAAAAACAAAGAAGAACAAAAAGGATGGAGATTCCCTCGCAGCCTGACAGAGGCCAGATGCTGGGAACGTCAGGGCAGGCATTCCCATCAACAGACTCCTGAATAATTATCATAAACCATCAACTATCTGAGTCCTTGCAGCATCCCTGTTTCTGAATTCAGACCTGGGTTCTTTATCGCAGAGGAAAGTAATTATAGCTTATATTGCAGAGCACCATCCAAAAGGAAAAGGAATTTTGGAATCCCTTTATTCACTCCTATGTAGACTTGCAAACATGACTGATACGCAAAAGTCAAGTTTTGAACTGTAGCACTAGAATAAACTATCCAAAGGAACTGAGACTAGCATAATCCCTCGTACAACATCTTTTACAGATCTGAACCAAGTCATTTCTCTTGGGCTAGAGGATGCCTGAACGGAGACGGACTCTGGCTGAAGACAAGGGGGGAAACTAAGGGTCATCCTGAATTAAGGTTGTAGGTAGATATTACTGTCCATTTCAGCCAGTCAAATTACATCTTTAAATAGGAGATGACTCACATCACTGTGATGGTAGCAAACATCAGCAAGACTGAGTGCACACCCTGAAAAGAGGAGGCTTCGCATTTCCAGCATGAACGGAGATCCTATTTTACAGGGATATATAAGGCTTACTAAAAGTTTATGCAGAAGCCACTTGGCAATTGCTCCTGGTGGACTGGGAAATAGCTTGAAGATAAACGTAACTGTAAGAACAATTCTAGAGTAGTTTCTAAGAACAAAACCCCCTGGAAAACAACAACAGTGGAAAAAGGTGCAGGAATTCCTCAAAAGAAACAGGAAAATACAAAAAGGGCCAAGGTTGTTCCTGCAAATGCAGGTGTTAGCCATGGATTCTCATACAGATCACTTGGCTAGGATGGAAAATTAAATTCTTTTGTTTTCAAAGTCTCATCCCCAGCTAAAATGATACATCTTAGCAGAACAAAGGCAGCATCTCTTGCCAACAGTGTATTAGCTCATCTCTCATTGAAAAAACAAAGATCTAGCAGAAAAAGGTGTATTTTTCTCTGCGGCCACCAATGTTCTAAGCCACAGAAGTATCAAAGTGTGTCTGACAGTTGCTTATTATTAGGCAGGTGAAAGAGAAAACTGAACTTTTTTCTTTTCCCCAAGACAGCAATGAAACTGCATTAAGAATATTTGAAATAAAAAGCACGTAGAGCAACCGAATTATTTTAACTTTTACTGTCTTCCATCTTTGAAAGAGGCCAATGCTAACACTAACTCACTAGCGACAAATCAACGGAAAGAGAAGGAACATATGATCACAGCTTGTTTTCCAGTGTACGTATTTCTTAATATAGAAGAGTGTATGATAGATCTGCCACCATCTGATCTTGATTGTTGTAAAACCAGTCATTCTGCCTTCATCTGCCAAAAGAGTTTAAGAATTACTAGGGATATTTTTGGCAGCCTTAAGCACACAGAAGCACCGAGGCACAGTCCCAGAGGACAGATGAAAGTTTCTTAGTAATTTCCATCCATTAGATGCCACTTTTGCACATTACTTGAGGATTGTCCAGCATGATTTTAAGTTAATTAAGGATGATGAAAGTGGGGAAAGAGGCTTCGGTCTTACTGCTGTTACTGCATTTCTTTTTTTCCCCACAGAAGTTTTTTTATGACAGTCTTAAAAAATCAGAAATCCAATCCTGTATCTACTCAATTTTATGACATAATACATTCACTGAAGACACAACTCACAACAAAGGTCTGATAAAATAGTCTTTGGTCATAAATACAACCATTAAGCAGGGAGGGGAAAAAAGAAAAAAAAATCAATAGCCCCCTGACAGGGAAAAACAAAAGTGGTAATAGTTCTTATTCACTAGTTTTTAAATATCTAACTTCACATTGTAATTTCTGCAAACAAAATTATCTGTACCCTGATTCAGTCACATTCTCTATGAAAAAAATCTTAATTTCTCAGGAAATTGCAGGCACAACTGAACAAATATAATTTGATAAAAGGTTGAATACAAATTATTCTTATGAGGAATATTATTATGGCTAAAAGGCAACGGGAACAAACAGAAATACAGGAAATCCTTTTAAAACATAAAATAGTCCCACACCCACTTTTCCACCATGAGGGTGGTCAGGCACTGGCACAGGCTGCCCAGAGAGGTTATGGAGTGTCCATTCTGGCAGATATTCAAAGCTCAAGTGGACATAGCTCTGAGAGGTGCCTTCCCACCCCAGCTAGCCTGGGATTCTCCAAATATTAAGTACAAAGGTTCAAATTTACCAAGTATGTTAAGGCTGAGTATCAAATTCAAGCTAAATTCAGCTGTAGAAACAAACTATCTGGTTTTGGAAATTTAGGCCATAAAACTGATAATAAAGTGTCATTTTAAATGAACAGAAGTCTTAAGTGATCATACTGCATATCTAGCAGCCAATAGAAGAATACACCCATCAATTCTTTTTACATACCTTTAATTTCCAATACATAAAGGTGCTGTGCCAAGAAATTCTCCTTTTCCAATCAAAGGGACAGGTTTCCAACATGGATTCTGGATTTCTATCTGCACACTACTTTATTAGCGTTGATGGCTATAACCCCTTTTCCTGTCAATATTTATTTCCATGGTCATCTGATCGACTGTCACACTTCTTGTATTTCCTTTTATATTTCCTCCATTTCCCAAGCTTTAAACCCATGAAAAGGTATTAAAAACCAATACCACAATAAAGCAAATAAACCACACAGCCCTTTGAAAGCATAGGAGATAGCCGTGGAAGCCTCTCCAACTTCCAGCCAAGTCTGAAAATGCCCTTCACATCACTAAATGATGCTCGGTCCAGCACTGACTGTGCAATTCTACAATTATCACTTAGCCATCACTGCTAACGATGGGAGTTGGAACTAAGTGACATTGGCAGTTTTGCCATTAATGTCACCCATTCAGTAGAAGCAGATCCACAAGTCTCTTGGCTTAAGAGGGAAAATGGAGGGAGTCGAGCCTCTGCTATGAGCACAGGACATGCAACCAGAATTTGAAAAGCTCTGAGCTGAGCTAAGCTGAACAGCAACAGCTGAACAAGCGATATCTAGACGCACACAAACCTGGAAGATAAGAGTGAGCACAGCAAACACAATGGTGCAAGTCACAAGAGC
Organism: Thinocorus orbignyianus; assembly: GCA_013400375.1. Taxonomy (NCBI): domain Eukaryota; kingdom Metazoa; phylum Chordata; class Aves; order Ciconiiformes; family Thinocoridae; genus Thinocorus; species Thinocorus orbignyianus. Next base: position 886,533 of record VXBW01001615.1, read on the forward strand.
TCAGTGTTACAGAAAGCAAGTATTTGAAGGCCAGTAAATTAAATTCATAATCATCTGAATTCAGGTATTTCTACAATGCCAGATAAAGAAACCTTTCAGGCAACACATAGTCTTCCTTTAATACACAGATGTTAAAAATAATTAAAAATAGGGGGGGTGGGGAAGAGTCAAGTTAAAATACATTCAAGATAATAACACCCTCATGTACATGGTAGAAAGTCTTTGAATACTCTCCGTGCTGGTTCACTCTGCACTTTTCTCTTGTCCAGGCTATTGGGAGAGAGGAAAACACGGCCAGACTCAATGCAACTTTCAGGTTTGCATGCATTAGCGCTGTCACAACATCCCAGCTGATGAGATGTAAAGGGTTTATTCCTCTGCTGAAGGAAAAACCTTTCACTGGGTTAAAACTGAATAGAATTTCCATCGACGTGTGGATTCACACAAGCGTGTCTGATAACACTGAGAAGCCTGGACTCCTCCTGAGCATTCACAGCCATCTCCCCCGAGGTTCAAGTCCCTGCTGCTGCCCTGCTAAAGAGGCCGGGGAAAAACGCATGAAGCAAATATCACTTTGCTGAAAACGGGCTCGCAGAGCTTTCAGAAGCTTGTGCTGTGAGTGCAAAGAGTTAAACACCGCAAGGCACTGCTCTGATCTCACACATCAGTGAAAAACCAGCAGCAGCTCTACCCAAAGCAATGCTGCAAAATAAACACGAAGCTGAATCAGACCCATAAGCTCTTAAAGAGAACAGTGAGAGAGACAGAGAGAGATATAGATACGGATTTCCCAAGGTGAACCCCTTTTGTACCAACGCAACCTCTAAATATTGTCATTTAACGTTCTTCAGGATTTAGGTTTTATTTCAGGCTAACAACAGCCATTTGAGTCAGCCATACGAGTCAGCCGTACAAAGTAAATCTGCAGAGCTCCCAAGTACTGAAAAGAAATGGGAGAATACACCTGAAACAAACATTTTGCCAAACCTCCACAGAGCTGAAAAATAAAATTACTGTCAGCAGAAAGGGATCAACATTAGTTACACTCTTAGCGATAACATCAACCGATCCATTTGCCGCCTGAAGTTGATACAGGCTAAGAAAGTAAATGATGAAAACTTATAGGGACAGCTTCCCTCATCTGGACTGACAGTGCTGCTATTTTAAACTACAAAGAAAACTCTTAAAATTTCTCACAGCATTATCGCTGCCCGTCTGCAGTCCCCACAGGGTTAAAGTTGGAAAGCCCAACTCTGCTTCTCAATCTGGAGCTTTGTGCCACCATGACCAGCTGTTAGAGCTTAGGCATATCATCAGGAATCCAGTGACACAGCAAAGGTCTGAATGCAGACATACATTTCTGACTCCCAATAAGCAGAAAGCAGACCAAAAAATTATGCCCATGACTAACAAGTCCCATCATGCCTTCTCAGCCTCTTCAGTATAAACTGATTCGAGAATGTAAGAGCGTAAAAAAGCTTCACCTTTTCTTAGAAAACGTTTTTTTTTTTTAAGTCAAAGTGCACATTTTACTCTTTTTTTTTTTAGTTTAAAAAATCATATATAAAGATACTCATCTGTGGTAGAGACGCAGCCACCTGCAAAACACCTCAGTCCTGTTCTGAACCTTGCATATACAACTAATTTTGCTTTTTGCATTGCTGTAAGGTCAGCAAGAAGTCAGAATTCAACCACAAGTGCAAGCAGCAGCATATTTTTCTCTCCAAACTAGCTGCCACCTGGAGGCAGAAGGCAGGGCTGGGCCACCTGGGTCTGGAAAGCCAGTCCACCTTCACACACCATGGCTATGGTAGAGCTTCTCCATCCACAAGGCTTCTGACAGGAGTGATGTCAAAGCAAGGGGAAAAAATTGATGGGGGTGGAAAAATGAATAAAAATTAGTATCAGGGAATTAATATCAAGCAAGAGGCAAAGATTTTATCTTTTTCCTCTGTTTTTCTTTATTTGAGCTTTAAAAACTCTGGCAAGAGACGGGGAACAAGTGGGATGAGTTAACAAGCGTGACAGCATTGCTGGAAGACACAAACTGGGAAGCTGGCAGCCCAGACGATGCAGCGGGGCACAGGTCAGGCAGGGGATGGTGGTGGTGGGTCGTGGTCCCGGCCACTGGCCATGCTGCAGCAGATGGGGATGCCTTATAGGAGCTGACAAGGTTCCCTGGCATTACCAGGCCAGGCTGCCCCACTACTGACAAGTAAAATGAGGTTTTGAGTGTGAAAAGTGGGTCACAGCTACACAGAGGAGGAGGAGCCCAGCGCCACGATGGTGCGCAGCGAGTGATGTAGGAGCCGGCAGGGCCCCCCAGGCCTTTATTAGTGGTGTTATTATGCAAATTTGGCAGCACCCATCAGCCTGTCAGCCCGGTAGCTGTGAGCTGCCATAGGTGAATGCCACTAATGCCCTTCCCCAGCTTATGCTTGTTAACACTGCTGTCCCCCCATGAAGGCCACACTCTTCTCTCAGCTCTGCCCTTCCCCATCCCAGCCCCCTGCCTGCCCCAAACCACCCTGGCCTAACCCACCACCACCAGCACTCGTGGGTGATTTTTTCCTTCCATGGGGTCCGTTTTCAGTCCCACACCCCCAGATATCCCCAGCACTGAGCAGAGGAGCGGTTTGGGACAGGAGACATGGGGAAGATTGGCTCGGTCCCCACCACCCCTGTCCTGTGCTTTCCCTCTTGCAAAGCCAAGAGATGGGCAAGGGGGCTGCGAGCATAGCCGTGGACTGGACACTTTCTTAAGCATTCACAGTTTTTCCCCCAAAGGCTGAAAGATTCCAGGTGCATCTAGCTTCCAATGAAAGGGCACAACCAGGCTCCTGCCTCCATGGTGGGACACGTGCTGGGAAGGACACAAGCAGCCCAGCAAGTGCAAGCAGCACCATGTACAACAGCCTTGGCCAAACCATGCACTTTCCCAGTCGTCCCCTTTGCTATGATTATCATCTTCACACACACAAAAAATCTGGACTTTTTAAACAGTGCTTAAATGATTCTCTCCCCCAAAGAATTAAATTACCATTTATAGCCTATTCTTCCTATTAAAAATTTATCAATTTATTCATCACTTCTAGGACTGAGACCTTTCATTTGTTTTACAATGAAGAAACCTTTGATCTGCAATTCTCCAAGGCTACCATTTTTTATTCTTTAGTTCTTCTCATTAAAATACCTCTATTCTCCAAAATGCCTTGATGGCACTCTCAAAATGCCCGTTTTAACAATGAGAAACTTTTTTTATCCTTACCTTGTGATAGGCACTTTGGAAGTTTAAAAGGCGCCTTTTTTTTGTTTTTTGTTTTTTGTTTTTTTTTTAAATCACAACAATACTGTACTGCAAAAAAAATGAGGTTTTACATCGAAGAATCATCACACTGGAAGACTGCAACCAGGCACTAATTTCAAAGACAGTCAGAACTTTCTCCTAAAGATACAGAAGCCAAATAAGAGTTTCACAGCATTTCTTCACCTGGCAGCTGCGTTAGGCTAACCTCGACTGAGTCTGCCCTGGGACACCCAAGCTACACCCCAGCCCTGCCAGCCCAACTCCAAAATGGAGCCCAAGCAGAACATGTGTTAAGACTCAGAAGCACAACCTGCATTACGAACATTTGGAAACCATATTTTAGTATTTTTACCCTTTGTTCATCCTGTTCTCAACAGCTGGACACACAAAAACCCCTCTCAGCAAAACAGTTGTTAGCACTTGGGTGTGACTATGACTACAGAAAGCAGATTTACCCCTGCCCAAGCTGCTAAACGTGTGTTTCACATCAGCGGCCTCCGGCTGCCCTTACGGAGAGCAGGACAGAATGTCGAAGTGGATTTCTTCCACAGTACTTCTGGTGCAACTCACATCTCACCTACTCCAAGGACCACACATTTTTGCCTTAGTTCTCCATAAGGTTATCTCCACTCATGTTGCGTGGCACAGACTGGCCATGTCCAGCTACGTAATACTTGGCCCCATACGAATTCCTTACTGGCAGATGGGTTTTGGATCTGAAGCTTGAAATAACCCCAGAGCTGTATCACCACCACTCAGCTCAGGTATCTTCATGCCCTGGAGAAGGCAGCAGGAGAGATCCAGGGTGCAAAGTCACCAGCATGGACAATGTCCCACTATTGTGTGAAGGGAGCCTACAGGACAGCTGGAGAGGGACTCTTTGTTAGCAAGTGCAGGGATAGGACAAGGCGTAACGGTTTTAAATTGAAAGAGGGGAGATTTAGATTAGATATTAGGAAGAATATCTAATATTCTTCTTTCTAATATTCTAATATCTACCCCTCACCTGTGAGGGTAGTGAGGCACTGGAACAGGTTGCCCTGAGAAGCTGTGGGTGCCCCATCCCTGGAAGTGTTCAAGGCCAGGCTGGATGGGGCTTTGAGGAACCCGCTCTAGTGGGAGGTGTCCCTGTCCATGGCAGGGGGATTGGAACTTGATGATCTTTAAGGTCCCTTCCAACTCTAACCATTCCATGATTCTAAATCTGTGTCAGGCAGCAGGCTAACACATCTTCAAGCTTGTTCTTCTTATTTACAAGCAGAGATTTTGCAATAAGGGTCCCACTTAGCTGTTGATCCAGTGTAAAACTAGCATGCCCAGCACCCAGCAATGCTCTGGCACAGGAGCACCTCATGGACCAATGCTGGTCCACCACGCAGTTCTGCATTGTGCCCCAGCACACTACAGAGGGCTTGTGGGGTTTCCACTGCACAAAAGTTTCTGAAGGGGGATTCTTCAACACATCTAGCCAAGAATTTTCCTTTAAAAGCATCTTTTCAGGAAAAGGTGGATTTTTATCCCAAATACATATTTCCCTTGTTTGCTCCCCACAGAAACTCTGCTGTCTGTCAGAAAGAGCAGTGCTTGAAAAGCAAAATGTGCTCTTTTCAGTTTGATTTTCAACACAAAAACATTTTCTATACAATGAAATCCTAACTTCTGCGCACCTCTGTCTCAGACAGCTGACGACCAAGCTAAAGTTGAACTTCCACCATGGACTACACCCCATTACAGACTTCAGTTCAGCTCAGATGCAATGCTGAATCAAGCCCCGAGTCATCTTCTGAGAGGTCAAGCAAAAAGGAAATCTAGCTCAACCAATTCCCAACACTTATGTACAGCAACTCCACAGCAGAACAGCCAACTAACTTGGTAGAGAAGCAATAATATACTCCATTACCAAAGCAAAGCATATCAGAGGATGAAAAACCACTTAGTGTCCAAGCCTCTGTTTAGTGCAATGTAAACCCTCCAGCTGCTACAGGGAGAGAAAAGGCAGCTTTTGCCAGCAGACACATTTCTGTAGAAGCCCTAGCTACGACCACAGTAAAATTCCAAGTGTACCTGTGCTCCCTCCTCCGCACCCCAACAGTCGTAGTTACCTGTATTAGGAGGGAGCAGAGGAGGAGCAGAGCCAGTAGAAAGTGCAGAAATTCAGAAAACCGCTTCATAAAATCGCATGTGACTACATGCAGCTAATTATGCTTTCGTCACCCAATACAAGATGGACCAAAAATATTACTGTCTTCTAAGTCACTTGCATATGCCAGAATATTTCCACTCTGAGTAGATGGATTCCTTTCAAATATTGTGAAAATGAATTCATCCCAGAAAAACAAAACAGGCCTAACTGCATGTCACCAGATGTCACCCGGACTATGATACAGCCACTTGAGTATGCTCTTCACCAGCATCACATAGGAGCCGTGAATGTCTGATGAGCCCCAGGAGCGCGGGCTTGCCAAGCACTTGTCAATCTCCAGCGCGTGTTATTCCTCTTCAGTAATCTAATGCCGGCATCTTGTTCCTGTGTACATAAAAGCTTGCTCAGCGTGTTCAAATTGCTATAATTCTGACAGCCTAATCATTTGGCGAAATGCTGCCATATTAACAGATAACAGCTTGCCCTCCGCAAACAGGAGGCTCCTACTCTGCATCACTTGTTTCGGGGAAGGGAAGAGGATGGACGAGCGAGCATCACCTCCCACTCCTGTTGGGATATTATTAATGATACTTAATGCCCACTACCCCCAAAGCAGTGCTCAAATACATAGGGTGGGGGAGGTGTTTTACTTTGGCAAAACAACACACACACGCAGAAAAGAGGCATTATTCCCACTTTACAGGGTGCTTCACAGAGACAGAAGAGAACTTTGTGTTTCCTTTTGTGTGACAAAGGAAACAGCGTGGGCTAAGAGGGAAAACTGAATTCATCCCACCCAGTCGTAGTCCAAATAACCATAATATTATTAAATTAGTGCTCTGCTTAAAATGAGTGGAGATCAGAGACTCCCCAAGTGTGGTTTTCAGTTAACCTTTGCTCCACGAGTCACAGGAATGACTGACAGAGGTCAGGCCAAAGGTTTCTCCAGCCCAATATCCTGCCCAATAGCGGCCCAAAACAGATGCCTATAGAGGAGTAAAAACAGGCAAAACACATTGCAATAACTCTGCACAAGAATGCAGCGATTTGCAGCTCCCGCATTTCAAGAACCAGAGGGGATTTCTCTCTTTCTAAGAGCATTTGATGGATTTCTCTTCCATGAATTTGTACAGATGCTGCCTGCTGGCACAAAAACTTCTGGCATCCACAAGGTCCAGTGGCAGGGAACTGCAGAGCTTCATTACAAGATCTCCATCGGGTCATTTTAAGCCTGATGCCTCAGACTTAAAACAGCTGGGACAAAGAGTAAATAATCCTTCACTTTCCAGCTAAACAAGTTTTCCTTTCTGATAATAGTTATTTTAGATCCCATTACTGTGCATACAAAGTTAAGGTTATTCTTTGCATAACTTTGTATTCAGGTCCACCCTGCAGAAAACACTCAGTTCTGGTCAAAAAAATGCAGCAAAGTTTTAAGGTAAATAGCACATTTTTATGTATTGTATTACATTATTTAGGCTTGGGGTTTTTTAATGCAGGAAAGTATTAACGTCTTCCCCCTTCCACAGGGTATGATTTGTCAGGAAGGACTCTCATCACAGGGGGAATCCTGCAACAGGTCCTCCTTGTACAGTAACTGTCAGGAAAGTGCTTGATTTTCCAGTCCAATGGTTCCCAAATGGTCTCTTCAAAAGCATGAACAACCTTCACCCCAGAGTGCTTCTTTCTGCAGAACCCCCTCTAAGCATCCTTCCCTTAAACAGGAGACCAAGTTATTATTAACCCTGTTCTCTTGCTTTCTCTGCAATTTTTCCACAATCCGGATACCCACGTTAGTGCTCACAATATTGTTGTCAAGTCCGAGGCCTTTTAAAGGGACAAGTAAAGGGAATACTTTCAGTATATCAACAATACATTGATCAATGTACGAGCTGGTTTGTACAGGAAATAAACAACCTCCATCCTGATCAAAGGTCCTGAACATGTAGCTTGACAGACTATAAGGAAGTGTTTTAAACACTGCAGGGCACTATGTTTGCATTTAATCTTTTCTTTTTTATTACTTTTCTTTTTTTTAAAGCATTTTTCCCCAACCTGTCAGTGTTTGCTTTCCAAGATTTGTTTATGCTATGTAAGCTGTAGGTTATTTCTGTTAGAGACCCTAATTTCCTCCTCTGCTGGGACTATGGCGATAGCCCCAAGGAAGTTTACACTGAGAGAGAAGAGCATGACAGGCAGTGAATTAAGTGGTTCAGAAAGAGATTCAATTAGCTTTCTCAGTGGAGGAAAATGAAGATAAAAAAGAAATTCTTGGCGGTTCCACTCTCCTGTCTCTGTCTCAACTTCTGCAAATGAACATCAAGAGACAGTCAAAGAAAATAATCATCAATATTTGAAACTTAATATGACGGGTGATTTATTGACACAGGACTAATACCAGAATCTGTCCTTTCTCCTTCTTTTGCCTTTTTTTTTCTTTTTTCTTAGTTTTTTCTTTCTTTTTTTTAATTTTTTTTTTAATTCTTCCTTTTGCAGGTATCACGTGAGATGGAAAATGCCAATTTCATAATTCCCGCTGAGTATCCCAGCACCAATTACAACAGCTGATCTACAGGAGCTGACCATTGACACTACTTCTTATCCTCAAACCCTCTATGGACTTAATTTTTACCTCCTATGCCTCCTGTGGTGAGGACTAGCACCACGTATGGAAAGGAAGTGATCCAGAACAGATGTGATGCACATAGTTGAAAATATAGTGGGAGAACCACCAGTTATCTGGAACTGAAGTTACGTGCTTGTCACTGCCAGACCAGCCATGTGGCTGGAGCAGCCCTGGGCTGCCCAGCCAACCTCTGTGCCCCAGTAACACATCTCATTTTCACTTCCCAGAGTCTTCAGGGTCTGAGCCATGGTCAGGAAGAACCTTCTGCCTCTCTAGATTATGCTTCACAAGGGATCAAACTCTCCTGAAGTCCTTGCTCTTTCTCCTGTCCTCCTGCCAAAAACATCTGTAAGTTCCAGCTTTTTCCTTGGCAACCCTCTCAACAGCACAAGGGAGGAGCTTTTTCCCTCCTTTTTTTTAAAGTTTTTTTTGGTAGCCAATTCCCCGGCTGGCTGAGTTCAATTCATTTGTTTCTACTGAGTGTTTGCTCTTTGAGCTGCTGTAAAATTAGATGGCAGGAAGCCTAGAGCTCCTGCGTAGGCATCTTCCTTACCATCTCCTAAGCTGCGAAGCACAGAAATGGTGCATTCGTTCCAGTGAAGAAGGCCTGGCCAACACTTCCACAAGCCTTAAATGCTTTAAAATCCAGTGTTGAAAGCTCCTGGATTGATCAGGACTTGTGTCCTGCAGGAGAAATCCCAACCTAACAAAATAATAACGCCAGTATTGAGAAGGAGCCAGACCCTGAGAGGTGTTGGAGCTCTAAGTCTTCAAAATGCCAGACATTTCTAAATCTGATGCCCAAACTACTAAGCTGTCCCATCAGACATTAGTTGAAGTATTTGTTATTTCTAATACATGCTGCATGCAGGCAGGAGGAAACAAAGTAAAAGAGAAAGGACAAGTGCCCCTTCAAGGGACTGCCATCTGAAACATGAAAGCTGTATGTATAGTTCAGACTTCATGTTTTCAAGTGCATGTGCAGCTACAAAGCATTACAAAGCATTACAACCCTGACTCCAACCATTTCTTAGCACTTAAAAATACAGAGAATGCCATGAGCATTCATTATTCTCTAATGACACACTTTGGCCAGGAGAACCAAATGCAGGAAAATGAAAGACCCGTTTTGCTTTTGAAAATTAAACGTTTCTCATTAAAAGTTTTTAAAAAGGAGAAGTGTAATAGTCAGGGGAAAGTGTCTACTTTTAACTCCCTTCTCTTGTTCCTCCCCAACAGTGCTCTGGGCCATGAAGATTAAGAAAGTATTAGGAAAGCATGCTTAATAAAGGTGGCTTTTTCTTAAGAGCAGATTGCAAAAACTGTAAAGGAAGCTTAATCTGATTAAAATAATAATGACATTTACCAAAACAGAAACTTGTTTTTTAATAAGGAAGTCTACAGGCAAAACAATAATTTTCACATTTTTGCGGACAGTAGACTATTTTATGACAGACTATAAAAGGCTGTGTTCAGCTGTCCTTAGGATTTACAAGGTGTTAATAACAGATCTCCCATAAGTTGTTTACCACACCAGAAATACATTCAGATAAATGCCATCATGGTGGATGAGTGATGTTACTCTAAGAGGTACCCTGGAGTCAATGCACAACCTTTTCATAGTCTTCCTTAGTAATGCCTTATCTGAAATAGGACAGGCATAAAAATTAGATCATGTTAGTAACAGCCAAAGATATGACACATGGCACATTCACTTCATGAAGACTAATCCATAACAGGCAGTTACTCCCTAGTCAGTCTGGTTTGCGCACAACAGAGTTTTGCAGAACTGAAGCTGGCAGCATGCAGCACAAGCCTCCCCAAACAGACCCCAAACAGCCCAGCAGATGCCCAGATCTAGACCTTGTACCATCTCAAGGACTCTGCAAGAGTCAGCAGCTCTCAGCATCTACTCAATTTCCATTGGCAAATGCAACCTCTAATTTAGGGGGGAAAGGATACAGGATGGCACACCCTCACTGAAAAAGTGCCAACACCTGCTTTACAATAGCCCTTTTAAATTCCAGCATCTCTTCCAGCCAGTTTCATCTAACTTCCATTTCATTTTATTTCTACAGTCTACCGCCTCTTTGCTTGCATACCTTTTAAGTCATTATTTCCTGAAGTGAAAGATAATGTACCATTATTATCCTATATCTTAAGAAAACGCGATACAATACTAGATCGATATCCCAACCTACTATTAAATGGCTGCACAGCCAGCCACAAATCTTCCTGTCCTTATCACTCAAGTGGTGAAATATCTAAGGTTCTTCTCTCCCACAAAAAGCTCTTGAACATTTAGTATCTTTCCACTTAATGGCTTTACTCCTTCTTGAAGTCACTTGCACATATTCTAATTATACATTCCCTCTATTACTTCTCCATCTGCAATTTATGCATTTGTATGAATTTAACTCTGGTGAACAATAAATTCAGAGACAGAAGAAACAGAGAGCAGTCATCGTACAAACTTCTTCAAACCCATCTGCCTTAGTTTTCGTATAAGAGCCATCAAACATCTAGTGCTCAGCGGGGAACCATCATCTGTTCCAGCTGACATGCCACAAAGTCTCTGACAATGAGGCCAGTAAGAAGAAAATTGTCGTCCTTCTTTCAGGAAAAGGATCTTGAACTTTATTCTGCTCCACCCAACTCACATGGGCCAGAAGCACCATCCCATGCTACCAACCTCCAACCCAGTGCTCTCTTGAGTCAGGTTCAAAGCAGCCACCAAGGACTGAACTTCTCTACCCAGATGGTATCATTAAACATGAAATCACAAACTGGTTAGGGATGCTTGTGAGTCACAGATCTCCTTTCATATACAGTTTACTTGAAGAATGGGGCTCCTTTTGAGAGGAAGGGTATGGAGGACATTTCCTATCATAATACTATTACAACAGTATCATAAAAATTAAACGCAGCAGTCACAAGATATGACTTCTTACCAGTCTTACAAGTCACCAATACCCAACTGGTCTCACTTGTCAAAAAAAAAAAAGGAAATCTAAATAAACTGTGGTTGTTTTGTTTTGTTTTAAATAAAACCACATCTGGTTTCCAAGCACATTCATTTCTGCCTGATCTGAAGAGTTCTTCCAGTCCTGGCCTTTTCTTTTCTTTTTGCTTTCTGCCCAGCTGTTCACAGAACCATATAAACAGAGGGGAAGGTCAGCGGGAACGACAGAAAGTGATAGCTCAAGTCATCAGGTCATGATCTTTTCCACCATGTGGTCCCAGCAAAACATAGAACGAGCATGTTTTCAGAAAATCTTCATTTCCCTACTGCCAACACAGGACAACTACTCTTGGACAGTTTATTTCCAAAAATGAGAGAAGAAAAAAAAAGAAAAAAAAAAAGTCAAGATAAGGCCTTCCTCTTCCTGACAGTTTTCAGCCAGAGATGCCTGGAGGGGAGGACTCGTGGACCAAAGCTGCCAGAAGGCAACGCCAAGCCCTCGCTGCAGCCAGAACGGTCACAGTGTGCAGGACCCCTCTGCCTCTCATGAAGGATGATGAGGGGACCCACAGCTGGTCTACAGAGGGTCCCCCATCCAAAATTTCCCAACCAGCGCCCACATTTCTACACTACCCTCAAGCACTCCAGGAGGAAGAGCTCCAGCTGTAACGGGAATTTTGTTATTGAACAGGAACAACTCAGATGGGTCCCTCAGCCCACCAGGGAGGGACCTGATGGCGAAGGGAGGGAGCCTCTCTTAGGAGGCTGTGTGGATCCTACCATAGAGATGGAGGGAGGAGAAAAGGAGAAAGGAGGTTTCTGGTCTCTGGTGGATGGGTGTCAGTCACCCAGAGGAGATCTGGCAGCACCACCATGCCTGCCCCTCCTCACAGAAGCCAACAGAAGCTCTCTCCAGCTTCCCAGCTCCAAGCAAAAGACCAAAACCTTGTCTTCTTCTCAGAGAAATATCACTTTTCTGCATTAATTCAATGCAGTACGTGTCCTCTGTCACCCAGGAGAATATGGTGAGTAATAGGTCTCCTCAGCAGCGAGCCAGGCTGGGTGTCCACCGCCGGCCATGGTTGTCCACCACCACCCAGACATGGCTGCAGCCCTGCCCCATCCACAGTCACACACTCTCCTTGGGAATTTTGAAGACAGGGGAATAGGAGAGAGATAGTTCTCACACAAATCCAGCAATCCGGTCCTGATCCTCCTCCCTGAGATGGTGCTGTTTCTCTTTGACCAAGAGTCACCATTATTAATGCACTGTGCCAATTGTTTCTGTGCAACAGAGAAAAACACAAGAAAAACCCTGTGGTATCAGAAAAGAGTATTATAACACTCAAATATTCAGGTTACTTTGCCTGGGAGAATTTCATGTGGGCATGAAGGGGCAGTGAGGAGGCCTGGAGCTCTCCTGCCCTCTCCTCCAGCCATCTCCCTCAGAGCCCAGGCACCACCAGCCACCCAGCATGAGCTCCACAGCTGACAGCACCGTCCCAGGCAGAAATCCTCCGATTTGGTTTCGATTAAAAGAAACTGCTTTGAAGATAATTCAATCTCAGTTCCAGGAATGTCAATTTCCAGCTCCCCGTTTTAGAAAGCTCCTCTCCAAATACTGTTGGTCTCTGGCTGCTGCACAAGCTGAGCTCTTTTTAGGCTGTGGACGTTCATCAAGCTCTTCTTTATTTTTAGATTTTCTTCATGCGACTTTACGCCACAAACTCTATTAACGTTATGTCTTGGAACATCAAAGTTATTCACAGATCAATCAAACTGACAGAAAACGTTCCCCCTGCTTTGGGAGAACTGAACTCAGCTGGCTTTTTAGTAGTAGAAGCTGAGAGAAGAAAAAAAAAACCCCTGCATGCTATAAATCAACCGATCAGACATTCTGACTATGAATGAAATTTCTCTGAGGAGGTGGGGATGGAGCAGAGGAGCAATTCTTCCAAGCAGCTGCCTGCGTGCGCAGGTTAACCTGCAGCGGTGTGGAGGCGGTTTGACTTCAGGGCAAAGCCCAGCGGAGGCTGGGGAGGGAGGGAGGACTTACCTCTGTATTTCCAGCCCATTTAAAAAAAACACTTTTTCTCACTCTTGTTTCCTTCCTCTGTCGCTCTCACTGTACTGAATGATATCGCAGCTGTAAGAAATCTCAGCCCCCAACACCCACCCACCCAGCCCTATAGGAACTTTTTAATTCACCCAGTTCACAATGTTGACTTATTCGGGTAACACGCCCTGACCCAGGGCTGCTGCAGGTACGGTGAGCCTTGCTGCAGGGAAAAGGGAGGGATTGCAACCTCAAATCGCACTGCAGCCACCCATGTAACCCATGCATAATCAAACTCTTCACACACACACCCCCAAGCAGGATTAAGAGCGATTGAAAATAAAAGAAAACACAATTACTTCAAACCCCATCCTTTCTGTTTACTGTACTGAAGTCTGCTATTGAAAACACTCCCAACTCCCTCCCTCCAAAACCAGAAAAAAATCACAGGTCAGAAACACGCCCTGTACAAGAGGCTGAATTTTATCTTGATTTCCTCACCTGCACTTGGAAGTACTTGGGATCCTTCTGCAATGTTGATCTGTGTTGGCACCTGCAGGCACAGGTAAACCATTAATCAGGAAAATCTACTGCTGCATGTCAACTGATGGAAGAGCGAAAGAAACCCAAACTCGTAAATGCAAAATAAAAGATTAAAGGTATGCTCTCAGCTAGTAGCCACAATTTCTGACTGGAAAATTCTGAGCAGCTTCTGTTACCAGTGGTACCTCGGACTGTATAAAGGGAAGGATATTAGACTTTTTTTTTTTTTTTCTTCAGGTTGCTTACTCTGAGCACAAAAGCAGAGCCAGTGACTCTCACGAGTCTCATGAAACAGCTCAGGAATCTGGGGTGAGACCTGAAACCCAGAAGTGAAGTTCCAGCTTCTACAGATATCAACAGCTGGAGCATCAGCAGAGGTATGCAGGGACGTGTTAGCACTTACAGACTATCTGCTCAGACCAAGCAATACAAAGCCAGGCTAGGAGTAATACAACACAGGACTCACTGAACATTACTATGGACAGTTATTTCTTTACATTCAGTGGGAGGTACTGAATACTCCTGCCACCTTTGCACCCCTCGCTGTGAGCCACCAAAACAGCCTGTGTTCTGCTACCATAAAAAAGCCCCAAATCAAACAAGTCCCACACAAAACAGCAGAGGCGAGTAAGTATTAAAGAAATTATCCAAATCCCTTGCGGAATTAGCACAGGCTAACATTTCACAGCAAAAGAAGGATACAAAAATTTGGCTATGGAGATCTTCCTGTTTCAAATTCCACGCACTGAGATGTAATTGGGTTAGTCTTAAAGAGTGCAAAAACTGAAACAGAAACTTTTTGTAAGAGCTACAAACTCTGAGAAAATTCTGCCACTGGGCAAAGCACGGTGACATTCTCCAATACTCCTCCAGCTTTATGCTTACAATGAAGGGCATTGTCCACAAATTTCTCAGTATGAACAACCTGACCAGGCAAACCTCAGTCCAGAACAGTACATTCCTATTCTGAAGGTGTTAGAAGTGATCTTTGAGTTATCCTCTAAGCCAGGGAAATGAACTAAAAAGCACCAAGCAATAAGCTGTACATTCACACGGGCAGCTCCTGGCAAAGCTCCAGGCGTGTGAGAGCTTCCACCCTCCCTGCCTGCACCATCCTTGCCGCGATCCTGCACATAAGCCACCCGTCACCCCACCAAGCAGTGTCCAGGACACCAGGACACCAGGCATCACATCTAACTTCAGTTTGCATTTTCCACATAGAAGAAAAGCTATAGTAACTGTTGGCAGATAGGCAACTTTTACTGACAAAGCACCGTATCTACTGACCGGGGGAGAAAAAAAAAAGAAACAAACAAAAAAAAATATCCAACTAAAACTGGGCTTATGATTTAAAGACCAGAAGACAAAAGTTTAATCTGTGAATATTTGTTGCCCTGTTACCAGTCAAGAATTACTGGTTCTGCCATGTCAAAACACACAGGGCTTTTGTTATGCTTTCTGAAGTGTTATATTTACACATCATGGTTATATTTTTTCTGGCTGCTTCTCTGATGCTTAAGGAATGATAAGGATTCCTTACTGCATTAAAGAGGTTTAAAATGCAGTGCACAGCCAAGCAATTTGGGAAGCAATTGCTATGTTTCTAAAGTGAACTTTAATCTAGAAATGCTCATAAAAATCATATTATGGCATACGGAAACAATAATGTTAATTAAATAATTTGCATTTACATAGCAATCGGTCCCAAGGGCCAAGCATATAGTAGCACAATTCATATGAAGTACACCACGTGCTCAGCAGCAACAGATCTCACAGGTTTGACCTCAAGAAACCCAAGTGCATGCAACATCTCCTTTTCCTTGCACCTTCTGCCTTCAGCTTTTACATGTCCAAAGGCAGCGCCAGCTTTCGGTTGCCTCAGGTGACCTTGCAGGACTTCCATGCTTGGTGGTTAGTGGCGTGAGAAGTATTCACACGTTTGGCACATTCTACGTGTTGTTCTACTAACCCATACACAAGTACACAAGTGACAACAGGTTATTGCACAGCAAGGAGATGCTCCACCCAAGCACAAGCACCTTGCTCAACTTTCCTTGCCAAGCCCTCTTCTGCTGGGTGCAGGGCTGCTCCTCTCCAGGTAACACAAACACACAGGGGACTGGCCACCCTTAAGCTTCTTTCATTTGTTCAACACAAGCAAAAATAACTGGGGGGATACTTAACACCCACAAGCCAGCTCTAATTCAATATTCTTGGTCAGACAGGATTTGAACATGACAGAAATAGAACTAACCGCATTACAAGAGAAATGAGTTCTTTCCAAGATCCTGCCCATTTAAAGAGCAATGCCAAGCTCCTTATATATATGTGGGTCTCTTAACAATTTAGAAAAGAATTAGTGGTGGCAAGAACCAGAAACACTAAAAGCACACTATTATTTTTAAATGAGGACACTGTCAAGATAAAAAATATTAAAATTAATATATATATAATATACACACACACAAACCTTAAAAAAAATACGTAGACAATCCTGTCTACATTTGTGGTTTTTAACAGATTTTCTGCCCCATTTATTAGCTCTGCTGGGGAAGCAGCACTAGCTAATTTCATTATTTGTTCTCAGCCAATTTGACTTTTTGGCTTCCTTCCTACGCCCTAACAGAGTTGCTCTGTTTCCAAAGAAGGGAAAACGGCCATTGCCTTACTGGGGATTGGAACCTTTTCCCAAGTCCACTCCAGCACCTTGTGAGGAAAGTGTCCCGTCAGCAGCAGGCACTGGTACTTGCAATGCCACCTACAACCTGGACAAGAGCAGGACATGCTTTGGGAAAGTTCTCTGGAACTGCTGGATGAGTGGAAAAAGTGAAAAAAAAACCCAAACAAATAACAAAACAAGTGATCTGTGACTGGAAAGTCTCTTGGTAAATAAAAAGGATTAAGAAGAAGAGGCTACATTTCCAAGTGGAACTTGGTTTCTGGAGATGATTTTGCACGATAGCAACCCTCATTTTCCACAGAGGCTGGAGCCCCAAGGCTTTGCTGGGGGAACATCTCCATTCCTAACCTTCTTCTGGCTGCTAAACAAACAAGACACGCACACGAAGGAGCAAAATGAATTACCTGCATGCTTTCCTTGTAAGTGGGCACTTGACATTGCATGAAGCTGAAAGACTTCAGCTAGTTCCACTCAGTTGCAGCTTTGATCTAAATCCCCCAGTTAAACCAAATAAAATTGAAAGGATGTTTTAAGTAATGCAGATCTTCATAAGCCTGAAGATCCCAATCTTTCATAACACACCCCTTTATCAGGCCTATCTTGCCTTCTTCTTACTGGAAAAAAAAAAAAAAAGCCCTAACCCCCAAAAAACAAAATAAAGGATAAAGAACTAATAAAATCTAGGCCTAATCTAAGTCCCACAAGTTTCAAAGGGATTTGCATATGGCCCAGTCCTGCCATAGTATTTTCCACATCTGTGGGGCATTAAAGGAAATAACCAAATCTTGAAATTAAAGTTGGGTGTCCCTCGTGGCAGCGTTGGGGAACTAAGCCTTTTTCCTTGCCCCTTCATTTTCTTTTCATCTTCAATTTTGTTTGCCACTGCTAACTTAATATACAGGAGTTAATTTCTTTCCTGACTCGAGGTATCACTAGGGGAATATTGTGTGTTACTGTGGCGGCTGGAAGTCATTACATCTATATAAAAATTAACCTGTGGCACTACTCTAATCTCTTCTTTTTTTTGGCTTTTCTGCTTTCTTTTTTTTTTTTTTTTTGTATTTATACAAAAGCACCTGCCTTATTAACACTAGAGTTGGAGTAATTGTTAATGCAAATAACTGAAACTCTAACTGCATTAAATATGCAAATACAAACCCTTAAGCACTTCCCTGAATCAATATAAATAAGATCCAGTCCTTGAGCTGCAGAGGTACAAGGTGTCCTACAGCAATGCAGTGTGCACCAAGAAAAGATTGGTTTTCCATCCCACCCACCTTCATGATAAACCTTTCATATGAAATCAAACCTCCTATTTAAGCCAACCTCACAAGCAAAAAGGAAAACTACTGTTTATAATCCAGAAATGGACATAAGACTAAACCCTTAAGGAAATAAGTTAAATGGACTGAAAAAGAAGAAATTATGGACAGAAAACAATTAAAGTTGTTGAATACATAGTGGTTATATAAATTCAGACATTCAGCCCATTAATCCTTAAATTCCTCATTTCTTGAAATGAACTCTTCCATGCTCAAATACATACCAGGTCTATACATGGAGGGGAGGGAAATCATCGCACCCCCCAAAGCTACCTAATCACAGTGCTCTTATGTATAACACTCTTCTTCCAGAAGTGTTACAAGTATGCCTATATTATTTTCCTAGATGTTTAGCACACACAAGCTGCAGGGAAAATTAGCCTATGCTGAGCTCCATGCTGCCATCGCTGGATTGCAGCTCGTACCCTACATACCATTTAAAGCAAGCTGAGATGTTTCTACACTGCAGCATATTTTCGGGGTTGCTGTAGTCATACTTACGAGATCACCCAGTAAAAAAACCAAAACTTCAAGGCATGTATTCATCCCAGAAATGTGTAAAAATCTATCCAGCTACTGTCCACTCAAAATCATTCCATCCATTCTAGGGACCCAAAAGGCACAAAAGTTCATTTTTGCAAGATTCAGTGCCCTCGAGATCTTATCAAGAAACTTGGTCTGAAGAGATGCTCTGCATTTCCACCTCCCCGACACCAAAAATATACATGATGATGCTGGAGCACAGACAACAGAAATGTAACTAAAGAAGCCCCTCAAACATGCTGAAAACAGAACTTGTTCTATCATGTGCCATCCTCAAGGACTATAGCAAACTTCCTAATCTACAGGAGACTGTAGTTTCCTACAAAAGTATGTTCAAAGCAACGACAAGGAACAGCTTTTAATTGGGAAGGGATTATTTGCACTTAAAATTAGTTTATGTGACTACTAGTCTTGGGGAAGGCTCCCAAGCAGAAAGCAACCAGCACCTCAGTAAGGCAACATATCCCATCCCAGAAGAGATGCCTAAAAAGATGGGGAAAAAACCCTGCTGGGGACCAGCATTCTCTCTCCACAAGCTACAGAGGGGAGGACAGTGCTCCTGGTTCATGCTACAATACCAGCTTGTGAATACTGATGTTCAGCAAGATGAAGCCCAGCCAGAAGGACATCCCACTGACTCAAGCAGCATGCAGGACAGCACTACTCCCCTAGTATTGATTCTGGATGGAAAAATTAAGCCCTGGGTCACTTGATGGCAGCTAAATGTTTTCCAAAAAATGGACATAATTAAAAGCATAGTTGTGCAAGTATGTGAGGATAGCAAAGCTGGGAAATCACAGTGCGTTTCTGACTGCTCTTGTGTATTTTGCTACGCTGAGATTAAAGGGCAGGTCACTTCCCTGCCAGGTCTGAGAGAGAGGGAAATGTATTTACCAAGGCACTTACACAGAGCAAGTTACAGCTGGGAATGTAACGCACTACCAGTCACCACCTTGGTTTACCCTTTGAAAACCTGAAAAGTTACCTGACACTTCGAAACTGCAACACACACACTTGCCAGCCCTGCGCTCCCTTTGCCTGCATCCTCCTTCACCGTCCACTGAGCTCATTTGCACAGACCTGTACTCTTTCCTAAACTGGAAACTCCTCCAGCCAGGGAGCGCATCCCTCTCCTCTGAGCATGGCGTGAACTACCATAACCAGTAACAGTGTCCGGGCACACACTAAAGTGCAATCCAAAGGACATCTCCACGCTAGACCAGCAGGGAGACATGAGACTGCACCCCAGGCAGAATCATAGAATCAAAGAATCGTTAGATTTGGAAGGGACCTTAAAGATCATCAAGTTCCAACCCCCCTGCTGTGGGCAGGGACAACTCCCACTAGAGCAGGTTGCTCAAAGCCCCATCCAGCCTGGCCTTGAACACTTTCAGGGATAGGGAAGGTCAGGAGGCAGTTCTTCATCAAGAGGCAAGCAGAGATTCTGCTGTCGGGCTGTGGTGAGGGACAGGGTGTTTGGGTCAGGGCTACAGGCCATGCTTCAGACCTGGCCCCATTCCCTCTGGTTTAGCATATGGCAAGAAGGGAGCTCACAGCAGCCTGACATCACAAGCCTTAAGTAGTCCAAAATGCATCCTTGCTGTTCTCTTCTAATGCAAGAGCTTTATTGTTACCATTTATAAATAAAAGTGATCAGGCAGCAGTTCAATAATATAGATTTTTTTTTCCCTTTCCTTAATTTCACAGGACCGAGATTTTACATATTCTATTTCAGCCAAAGCTCTGACTCACTCCCTGTCCCGGGCATCTGTACTGCAGCAGATGAGAAATCAAACGCTGCAGCACCTAAGCACCTTGAGGCTAGAGTCTGAACTTGAACCTGACTGCCTTCTTCTTCTAAAGCTATTTCCAAAGCAGCTTAACAAGTGAGAACTTTTAAATGTATTTAATTTTTGCACCCTCCTCATCTCTACCTCCCTTCAAAAAATATGATTCTTTACAAAAAACCTCTAGGGATCCCCTCTTTTGATTTATTGGAATAATACCGTAGTGCAAAAGTACAGTGTCAGAGTTCGGGGATATGAAAAATGATACAACTTCTGTTCCACCAACTCTCCCTTTCCTGTAATAAACTACTATGGCACTACCCAAAGATAATGAGACAGTTTTTCTCCCGCTATTCAAGCTGTTTAGGATCCATCCACAAAAACTGAACTAGAGACCTCTTTTTCCTCTTTTTAAGACTGTTTGGCTTTTTTTCACACTGGCACAAAACCTGAGGAATTCCAAAGCATTTCTTAGGTTTCATCACTCAAGCTGCCATTAGCATGATTTTGATCATCATGGAAACTATTTATTTACTCATTTTTGATAGATCAGGTCCAGTTATTGCACTCATTACAAACGATCTCTAAGATAGCACAGTTGCTCCTGCTTGGACCCAGCAAAGAGGTAAAATACGTGAAGCAAGGACCACCGCAAATGGCAGAGACAAATTTTTTTTATCACCTGACGGTGCTGGGTTTATTAGGGATGGTGTTTAACCAAGAAACAGTTTATTAACTCTACTTAATAACAGAAAATGTTTAACAACTCAGTTGCCAAAGATACAGAAACTCAGTTTCTAGTAATGACTTCATTGCAATCTATGGTGTTTTAACATTTCAGAATAGTTAGCCATCAGATTCTACAAAACATGTCCAAGAGAAATACTCTAGACTGTAGCATCCACCTCATGCCATTCTACTTTGATGGCTTACAGAAAGCTGTGATAGAAAAGAAAGCTCTCTTCCCCTCCCTAGTTTTAACACAAGTTAAAGATTTCTGATACTAGGGTTCAGAAGAAAGCCATCCTGTTCAGTATTCAGAAAATGGGAGTCTCTGCTCAAATGTGAAATCTGCAACATCATGATCTTCTCTTGCTTTCTCTGATACACACACTCAACTTACAGGCTGCTTTTCTGGATCCATAGCAACTGGTCCTTGTGTGTCCATGCATACCTGCACAGTTGGACTGGTTTTGGCTGGGAATGAGTGTTCAGTTCCACCGAAAACAAAAATATTCCCTTTCTCCCAGAAAAAGAAAGCCAGGAATTGGCCCACTCCAGAGCACAGTCCAACAGAACAAGAGACATCAAGTGCACGTGACGGCTTGAATATGCCTCAGAAGGCTTACAGGCACCAGAAAATTAAGCAAACTGAAAAAGGTCAACCTTTGAGTTCATAGTACATGGGTACTTATAATTTCAATGAAATGTACAACATGTAGGATGTATTAACTTCCTTTTTTCTCTCTAAAAACGACCTGCCAGTCTGACAAAAAACAGCAGTATTTATATTCAGTTCTACCTTTCAGCACAAAAAAGGTGGCAAAAAATCCAATCAAGACATAATAGACTGCTCCTCTTTTTGCAAAATCCCACAGAGCTCCCTCCAGGCCACAGAAAGCAGTTTGTGCAGCCAGTGTCCCCCAACACTGAGGGTCCCTGGCCCATGGCTCATAGGGGAGACCCTTTGATGCTCTTCCTGGTCTCTATATGGAGATGTGGGTCTCCATCCCTGGTAGTGTCCCAAGGTCAGCCTGGATGTGTCTTTGAGCAATTTTGTCTAGTGGGAGGTGTCCCTGCCCATGGCAGGGGAGTTGGGACTAGATGATCTTTAAGGTCTTTTCCAACACTAATCATTCTGTGCTTCCGGGTGCAAGAAGCAGCAAACCAAAGAAATGCTTGGGTCATGACTGAAGGAGCACCATGCTGTTTGCCAGGTGCTGCTTGCTTGCTGCTGCCCAAATGTCAGAGAAGCTTTGCTTCCCTGTAGAAATGCTTTTACCTTGACAACACCAGTGGGGACCAACTGGAAGGCAGGGATGGTCCAGGAATGGAAAACCTCACCATCTACATTTCAGATCTAACCCCACAAAACCTACCACCCAAAATGACTACTGGCTTTGGCAAATCATGCATAAAATTCAGGAGCTCCTGGTGGGAACAGAAAGCACTGAGTTCAGAGAGGAGATCTTGGGTAACCCTTATCCAGGGGTTTAATGCTCTTTGCTTTTGTTGGGTGATTTTACCCTGGAGGCTCACAATGTCACTTCTGTGGGGAAAGGCCATTGTCAAGTGGTAGCTAAGCAACTGCTGGAGAGTTGTGGCAGTCAGAAAAAGCCACAATGTTTTGTTTAAGTTAACTTCTTAAGCAGTGATGGACAGTCCTCAATGCAGCTAGCAACATTCCCCACAGGAAGCCACTTAAGGTGATTTCTTTTTATTTCTTAAGCAGTTTGCATATTTGAGCCACATGAAGCTATGAATTAACCTGGAAAAATACTGAACAAACATAGATTTACTTGAATTTCTCCCTGATCATGTTTTATATTGCATCAAAAATTCCAGCTTCCAAAAGACAATCCTGGGAGACCAGTGCTGTTGCTTGGAGGAGATCCTGCTCTGCACTCCCTTCTGTGCCACTTCACCGTCCCCATCTGCTCCGGTCAGGACAACGCAAAGCACAGTCTATCCACTACTGGCACTGCTCAAGGACACCATTCCCAAGCCCTTCCATTCCACAGCAGGTCAGCGTGGCTGGAGATTCTCCACTCTGCTTAGCTCCAAGCTCTCATACATGAACACAGATCTCAATTACAGCTACACATCCAAAGGTTTGCCAAATATTGCTCTGATTATCTGGGTAACAACTTCATTAACCCAGTCTTTGAGAGCCTTTGGGCATGCTAAAGCCTCAAGCTGTACAAAGACTGAAGGTAACTCTGCCGTGCAGTTTCTTACTCATTTTCATCCTTCCCCTTCCAATAAACACCCCAAACTCTGTGTCACGGGGTTGGGTTCCCACTTTGCTTTCCTCCCAACCTTAGATCACTAGCTACCACAGCTTTAAAAGGAGGAGCTAAAGATGTCCACACACCATGTGACAGCACTGCTCAAATGCAGGTGCTGATAAGCTGTCAGTGCCCCTAGGCCTGGAAGGCCTTAAATCCATAATCTAAAGCCCTTTCTGCAATTCAAGGAGCTAGATACTGAGTACACACTTCAGTAGCCAAAAATTTAAATGCTTCATCTGTGCTTCTACTCATCTACCTGAAGCATTTACTCTTTGGGGCATGGGCAGCCTGAACAATCTGTGCAACACCTGTTGCTCAGTCATACCAAAAACCTCTGAGCCCTACTGAAATATTAGTAACGATGGCAAAGAAATAAATAAAACCTTCCAGCATCTCTTCCCCAGTCAACGCCCATGCTAGAAAGAGGGACATAAAGGAAAGGGGTAAGAAACACATCCTGGATGGTTGGATCCTTGATGCCTTCAGCTCTCAAGACGGCCCTACAGTCGCACAAACAAGCACCAGCATGGCAGTCAGTGACCTACTTTCCCTCCCTTGCACAGAGTACTGGGCCATTGTGAAACTGCCACTGAATTTCAGCTTCATAACGATGATGAGAGGGATTTCAAGCGGCCACACACTGTGCAGCTAATGGTGAGACAGCAGCCACTGCCCCAGCATCCATGGCTTCTGCTGGGGAGCCTCCACCGGGCCAGGCTCCAGCTGCCGCACGGGGCAGAGGTGCAGCCCTACAGGGCAGCATGGCAGCAGGCACACACGCCAACCCACCCACATCCCCAGACTTGCTATTTCCCCCTCCCTCTCCTAAAAGTCTGCCTGGACAACTAGTCCTAAGTGACAACACTAAAGCTTTTTCCCCATCCTCTCTGGCTTTGAAGACCTTTATGTTGCTGCAACCATTGCCACCTCCCTGCTGCCTGGCAAGGAGATGACCATGCCATTAATGCCACAACTAGGCAAAGCATCGTGATCCAGCTGCAGCCACTGGTGTGTGTTGCTTATAGTGGTTCCACAGAAGGTAGCCCAGTCAGACACACTCAGATACACAACTATTTGAGCCATTTACTTTAAGTAGGAAACACTGGTGCTCAGCACAGCTCTGAAATTACCTAATGGGTACCAACGTGTGGGTTTGGGGGATTAACTTCACTCACACAAGTTTGACAAGGTTGGCTGAGGGCCCACATAAGGATCTTAAAATCAGCTGTGCAGCATCTGCACCACACAGGAGCTCACACTGGGCAGCTGAGCTTCCTTCAGGCACTGTGAGGCTGCTCCTTCAAAGGAGCTTCACCGCCAGCTGTGTCCACATCACCTACAAGCAGGACATTCTTGGGCACCTATTGAGTGGTGCTACCCCAATGAGGCATTCTCCAGACAAAGAGAGTCCAAAGGCTGAGGAAGGTGAGCTTGGCCCCTTTGCACAGACATACTCCTGCTGCAACCAGTGTCCGCAGCTTCAACATAGTAAAAATGCCTCTCCTTTGTCTGGGCACGTTTGAACTCAGGCTCAAGGAGACCTGGCCATTGCAGATCTCCACTCTTGTTCATCTGTGTGAAGGATGAGCTGGGCGGGCAGCCTTTCCTGAGGGCTGATGACTGCGTTTCCCTGCATTACCATTTCCCCACTTATCCTTGTAGCCCCAGGGAAACTTTCGAGTCTACACTGGTCAAAAACATCCTACTAGGTAACTTTAATTGTGATCTTCAAATGGGGGTCTATTATGTTAACTCCAAGGCAAGCCTCATCTGGTGCCTCCATATAATATAATGATAAATGAAAGGGGAATAACAAAGTCCTCCCAGTCTTAGAAGAACAGATTGATCCCCAGCTGTTTTTCTTTTCCCTCCTACGATTACAGAATAAGAAACAGCCATAACTCCCACCAAACATTGTCCTTCACTACCCTGGAAAAAATGCTCTGAAAGGTACTTTAATATTTTGATAGTTTGATATCTGTTGAGGTTAGTAGAGTCCTCTGGAGCACTCCTCCTCCTTTTTCTGCAAAGGCACCAATTCTGCAATATCATCTTAGTATTGCACAGTCCCTTTCTTAAAAAAACACTATGCTATTAACGTAATTAGCAACTTAATCTTTCAGCCTCACTTAGCTTCAAATAATCACCTGGGTGCAGAATACTTTCTCCTCAGAGAGAGTGCACCTCAAATGTTTATCCAGCACACTAATGCAAGGGATACCACCAGCAGTCCAACTGGTGGTCAAGAAGGAAAGCAAACAGTACTGCTGAGCACGCTGGGGACAAGCAGATATTGAAAAATACATCAAAGCAAAAACCACAATACTCATCCCTTTATACTTACCACCTCCTCAGGATGAGACAATTGCTGTTTTCGAACCATAAAAGACCTTGAAAGGAATATATTGAAAATGCACACAGAGGAGTGATTCAAGTGTCTCACAGAATTTAAGGTCAAGAGCACACTGCTTCACTCTTCAGTCCAGGCCATGAACCGGTTCATGTCAAATGGCTCCTGGATCCAGCCCCCTATTTCTAACTGCACCTCTCCCAGAGAAGCACCCCAGTGTGAAAGCAGGTGACAGTCATGCATCACATTTCTGGCTGAGTTCTTCCCAATGGTTAATTGCCCTCACTGTGAAAAGAAAAATTCAAGTGTGCCGTATTTCCCTCAGTTCTCCTTTCCAGTACACCGGGTCTCGTTACACCTCCACCTGATAGACTGAAGTACCACCTAGTTTCAGTAATCTTCCCTCTATGCAGGTACAAACAGACCATGAACAAATACCTTTTTCATTACTACTTTCACTTCTCTTCCATCTGAGAGTGGGCTGCAGAGGTTTTTTTTCCCCCCCATTTCTGTGAAAAACAACGCCTACTTTCTGGCTTGCAAAATTACAGGGTTTGGTCATCAGGTGCAAATTCCTTAAGCTCCCAATTTTCACTTACATTGCCTCCTCCAAAGCTTTTGTTTTCAAATCACTTGCTCATAAATGGTGTAAATGATATGAGATGCCAAGACCCTCCTCCCTTTTTCCCTGCAATAAAGATGAGTGGAACATGCACAGTGATCAGAAGGATATGGAGCAATATGCAAACAAGTGAGCAATGTCTGCTACTCATCTTTAATAAAATGCTGACTTTTTATGTGCCTTCAGGGATGCAAAACCTCTAACACCTCCACTGAACCGTTTGCCTGGATCAATGCTCAGAATTAAGGCCCTACTGCAACGTTTTAAAACTTACTGTGAATCTGTAAAATAAAACAAACAAGCCATTAAAACACAAGACAGCAAGAAAGCATGTACATTCATTCTGCAAACTTCATGAAGAAAAGGACACTTCACCATAATTATTGCCAGTAATACACTAACAGTGTACCAGCACTTTCTGCTGTTCTCCACTCCTGGATGAGGCTACAAAGTAATCCAAACGTCTCCTGTAACCTTAAAACAATCCTGCTTTCTACTTTTAACAGGCTTTTAACATGACAGTCAATATTTCAGACAGGAAAGCTCATCTTGTTTCTCCTTTTACTTCAACCAAGTGTCAAGGAACAAAATGAAATGGGAGTTAAGTATCCTGCCACCAGGACAGGCATTACAGAGCATCCAGAGCACTCACACACCTCTCCCCATGCCCTGAGAATATGACACCATCGATTACCAACATTATATTTAGCTTTTGTGATTAATTTAGCTACACACATAGGTCAGTAACACAATCTTCAGAGCAGAACTTCCCCCTTGTCACTCATACAGAAAAAGAGAAAAAACATCTTTTTTTTTAATTGCATTTACAAATTAATATGCGACAGAACAAAAAGTTTTAGTGATACTCAAGCAATAATCTGCCTCCCTATTTTCAGCATTTCAAGGAAAACACACAAACAAACAAAATCACATTCTCCATCTTGTCTCTGGCTTTTGTTGTTGTTGTTGTTAAGTTCTAGCAAAATCCCTTCAGGCATTCTAGAATGCTGCCAGGGCATAATTAAGCCTTCAATGACCCTGAAGGATATTACCTTGCACAACAGAAACAGGAAAGACAGTCCTATACTTCTCCAAGGACCAGATCTGCTAAGTGTCACACCTACCACTCCCTGACTTGAGCTTTCATTGTGTAAATGTGTAACTAATGGTGATTAATATTAGACATGCAAGATGTAATGGAAACCTTTATATGCCAGCAACACTGGGACACTGGTAATCTCAAAAGTATCAAGGCATGCTACCATGCATTCCCTGCAGAAATCTCCAGAGGTTGGCAGAAGTTACCTCTCCCCTGTAAGAGTTGACTTCTCCCAGATTTCTTCTTTCCATGTTTGTAATCAGCTAGAGTGGATGGTTTCACACTACATTCATGGTGCTTACCTTCAGCCTGAGGAATCTGTGAGGAACCTCTTGCATCCAGCCAAAAATCCATCCTCCTGGGCACCAGAAACGAAAAAATACAAACCAAAGACACCCTAACATGCCTCTTTCCCTAGGGTGATTTATGAACTTGTAAAACTTGAGAACTCAATTAATAGGTAATGAAGTAAAACAGCAATGATGGCAGAACGCTCAGCTGATGTCTGCTCCTGACAAATTTGTGCTGAAAAGTTTCAGTTCACTTATTCAGAAGAGATCTCACTCTCTGACCAATGTTGACTGACGTGCAATGCAAACATGCAGTCCGGCGCCCAGGCTTTAGACTCTTTTTATTTTAATCATCTCCTTGGTTGTTCTTTTGTTTTAACTAAATTCCTGAATCACAGCCTCTCGCCGCATTAGTAAATTCCATCTTGATTTATCAAGATTCCGGATTCAACCAGCATATTTAATATCTATGCCTATTTGTTACCATTACTAGCACCGAAACCCTTGCAGCCCTACACGCTTATTGTCAGATTAGTTTAGTCAACACAGTGGATATAATGAGGCGCAATGCACTTCAGGGTCATCCTAACATTAGAGAGAGGCTCTGCTCCACGTAATCACCGCAGCACACAGGCGTATCTGCGATGGCACATGAATGAAGGAAGATCTAAGGGATGGAACTCAACATATCCCCAGCTTCCATTTATACTATCAACACAATTATCTGGTCATCTCTGCCTTTCTTTGACAGCTGTAATATCTGCAATTAAAATCTGAATCAGTGGGGGCTATTTTAAGAACAAAGAAGGTATTTCAGCCTGGTGGAGCGCTGCGAGACTGGGTAAGATATGCTACGATCAGCATTCCAGCTCATTAAAACAGCTTTGACGTGGACTATTCGTTCTGAAAGCATTCTGCAACTGTATGCACACAACACAAGAACTGCTCAGCACCAGTATTTGCTGAAATCCAGCCAGTTTCGTGCTGCTCTTGCACACGAAAGAACTCGCACAACAACCCTTTGGGGTCAGATGAACAATTTGAAGGAGGCAGCGTGAATCCTCGCTGGGCACTGGGAATGGAAATACCCTCCCCTCTTGCACGAAGCATCACGGGAATATTGTTCTAGCGACCAGACACAGTCAGGAACTTAGTCCATGCTGCACTCAGGAGGTACAATTTGAGGTGCTCTTGCTTCTCCCTCTTCTCTAGGACAACAACAGCTCCTGCTTTCTTCTTCCAAAGCCCTACACAGCACACTGAGACCCCATTGACAACGGAATCCCCATCAATAACCGAATTCCGTATCAGAATAAAAACAGAGGTGATAAGACAACAGACTTTAGAGATAATTAAGAACCATACTTCAACTGGATTCTGAGAGATTAAAATTCAGGATTTCAGACCTTAAAAGCATATCTACACTGTAGAGAGAACTCTGAGCAGATCCCCAGATGGGGATGTGGCATCTCAGAGGTGCAGTGAGGAGGGATTCAGCACAGGGTGTGCTGCTCACCTAGGTCTGAATGGAGACACACAGCCACGTTGTTCACACACCAAAGTACATTGTAAATTCAGCCATTTCTGAAGACATGCCTGTATATGTCAGGACTCGGACATGCACACAAATTGTCCAATAAAACTGATTTAAAATGCTGCAGTATCTTTTGTCTGTAAAGACATTTACCAAGTGTGGAAAACAGAAAGTCTAGATCTCCAAAAAGAATAATAATCTTGATTGAAAATGGTTTGAAAGTGGTATTTAGAAAAACACACATTCAAGAAGTGTGAAAACAGGTAGATCCTGTGCACTGCAGCGGTTTGGTGCAGCTCAGGAAAAAAGAAAAAAAAAGTAATTAGGATATGCTTTTCTCAAGCTGGGTATTCAAGATGATTAGAGAATTCAACTAACTATTTGTATTTATTTTCCTATTCTACCTGCTCAGAGAGATATTTTTTCATAGGGCCAAACAGAAATGTCCTACTTTTTTTTTAAAGGGAAAAAAAAAGAAATAAAAAAAAAACCCAAGGAAACTTGGATTCTTCTCTCATTTAGTGTTTGAGCTCCTTTCGTTTATTTTTCCAGCTTCCCTTTGCTAAGATTTATTTCAACAATATCCAGTTATTAAATGCAGTAGATAGCATGAGACTAGAGATAAGTTTGCAAGACATGACAGCAAAGCAAATTAAAACAGTGGAAGCTGTCAGTGCACACCTAACTCCTGCGAAATGCCAAACTCCTGTCCTGCTGCAACAGTTCACCACTGAAGAATTAGATACAAGCACATCCCGACGGGATTTATCACAGCAAATCTGTTTTAATACATTGCTACCTTTTAACTCCTCTTTGTTGCACTTTTTCCTAAAAGAAAATTTCCAACTTCCTTAGCAATGGATATATTGAACTACCATAATGGATTGGTATCAAATAAATTTGTTTTCCCAGGAAAGAATAAAAAAAAAAGTGAAGCACCACACTGCATTAAGATACAGATGGCTTTTCCTCCTTGCATAGCAAGCTATCACCTAATTAGCAGAAACATACAAGAGCTTCAGCTGCCCAAGCACTGGGACACGGTGGCATCTTGGAAGTTAAGAGAGATCCATGCCCTTCTGCACCAAGAATGATGTGCTACCCTAAAGCTCTCAACATGTCAGCAGATATCTCTGTTTAGGCAAAGCATCTCCAGCCTTCATGCCTATTTAAGCATGGCAGGGCTCAGTGAGCATTGCATCAGTTGGCTTTGGGCCTCAGTCATTTGCGTGCTCTCCAAAAAGAGTCCATGGATGCTGCCAGGACAATGGATACCAGTCAGAAGCTTTCAAAAGGAGTCGAGATGGAAGAGCAATACAGACCACAATCCAGACACTCTCAGAATGACAGACAGCTTATCAGATAATTCCTTAATCCAAAAGAAAAAAAAAAATACACATGAATTTTCATTCTACATGAAGTCTTTACAAAGAGCAAGGTTGGAAGTATGTGCTCTCTGCCAACGTGGGTGTGCTGTTTGGGTGTCTGTACTTGGCACCTTCCACTGCACCCATCACTTCTCTTCTAGGCACAGATTAAAAACTGAAGCTCTGAGGATAGGCTTTCACTAGATTAGCTCACAAATTCTCTTTTGCTTGCAGCTCACATCAATTACGCACAGAGTAAAGAGAAACATACTGATTTGGGATACAGACAACCCAAGTTCAGGGCTGTGCAACACTTGATCCAAAGTAACTAGGATAACAAAATATACTTGAGTCCAAAAAGGTATCTTAATTGCAGTACCCTGACACTTCTGATTTCATGGAAAGTAAGGAAAGCAGAGCACGTTCAGACTGGTACAAAGTCAGATTGCAATCTTTGCAAGTTACTGAAAGCACAACTGCATTTCTCCAGTCAGCTCAACACTTCCCAGCAGAGTTAGCACAGATAAGAGCACCTGGGACTTAGTCAGACTTGCTAAGTTGCCAACAGTCGCATTGCCCATATGTCTATATAACCTTCCTTGGGTTTTTTTTGCCTTTTCTGTCCCTGAGTGAATGATCACAAGGACTTTTTCATTGCTGGGTCAAGCACCTCTCTGATTCTTTGCCAGTAAATCAGGAAATTCATCCATTCTTTCAGGTACCCGGGGGAAAATGCAGGAAAGCCCTGGAGATCTTACTGGTACAGCTGGATTTTGCCTGAGTCCTCACTGGAAGTGGGAGGGTTCCCAGCTTGAGTGGAAGCAGAATATGGGCTCTGAGCCACCTCCAGCACAGTCAGCCTGAAAACATCACCGCAGGGCTTTTCTGCGTGGGCATGGGAGGAGTGAGACCCAGGACTGTGAGCAAGCAGGAGGCAGCACATACCCTGCAGATGATGCCCAGATGAGCTGGGCCAACTCTGCTGCTTCTCAGTGCTGGTCACGGAGACAGAGCTCAGGCTGGGGCAGCACAAGCAGTAACGCGGTGCACCTCGGTTACATCCTGACCTCACATCTCAGGACAAGACCTCAAAGGCAGAAAATGCAGCCCTTGTCTCCGCAGCTACAATAGCTTAATCACAGCAGCACTCTCACTTGCAGGAGAATAATAAGTCAGCACAGGAGGTGGAACATTCTCCACCAGAAAGCCACTAGCAAGAGAGGTCACCACCACCAGCCTGTTCACCTGTCTGTTCTTGGGCAGCTTCTCAAGTAAAATATCAGGAATCTTGTTTAAAGAATGAAAACAGCAAGAAACAGAAGTGTTTCATTTGTTTGTTTGTTTTTTCCCAGAACAAATCCTTACTCGATGTCAGGCAAATCTTCCGTAGTGCCCTGCCTCCAGGAGCAGCTTTCTCACCTCCAGTCACATCCCCTCAGGTGGTGGGATCCTGCTTAAAAGTGAGGAATTAAGGTCACAGTGCCAATGTATAATATGCTGGCAACAGACCAAGCACCGTAACACAGAATTCATAATGCAAAAATGAAGACTTTTTTTTTTTTTTTGCACTGCATTGTCTCAGGTTTAAAAATACAAGGTTTTATTCGTAATGATGGTATGGGGAAAGTGATTCGCCTGAATACTCTGTGTGTGGTACCCCTTTACACGCAGGCTTTGAGCACCCTGCTTCACTGCTCCATTACCCTACAGAGGTAAAAAGAAATAGAAGAAAAAAAATCTATTAATAAGTCTTACACAGAGTATATTCAGGGTGCAGAGGAGGAGAAGAGGCATCACACTCTCCCAAAAGCCACCTCCTGTCAATCGATCCGCAGCGATAACCACATCACGCTTTACATCTCACCGGATTCAGAAACCTGTGTCTTAACTACACTTCAGCAACAAACCAGCAAAGTTCAGGTGGTTCTGAGACCTTTGGGCGCCTCATGCAAACAGCAGCCAGAGCTTGCTTATTCCCAGACAACACACTGCACACACATTCATTCGTCTTCGGCAAGCGGAGAGGTGCCTGGCACACCTCTGACAAAATTCATCACAGTCTCCGTATCTGCCATACCTTCCTCTGCTGGCTTCAGATTCTCAGGCAGAAAGGAACTAGTTAACCCTCTTCTGTTTGTTCTCGACAAGCATTTTGAACTACATTTTGCTACCGCACGCAATAGGCGACCTCTCCTCATCTCATTAAGGCTGTACTGATGTGCGACACAGTCACAAAACACAATTTCACTCCGAAGCCTCGCTTTATTTCCATTCAACGCTACGTCAAGCTCAAATTTAAGAAGGTCACAAGGCTTTCTCCAGCACAAACAGAAGTGAAGAACAACTCAAAAAACAAACTACAAACCCAAAATGTTATTGCACTTTTCCTCCCTCTCAAGTCTAGCACTGCACAGTAACAAAACCCTGGAACATTTCCACAATGAAAATATGTAAATTAATTACCCTCTTATGTTGATTGATGCAAGTTATTTCGGTTGAGAACAATGCAAGTCACCCACAGTTTACAAAACAATATGTCAATAAAATGAGCTAGACCTGCTGAAGAAAATATTTGTTGTAGCCTAAAGCTGTTTTTGCACATGCATAACCTTGAATTACAGTTTTGGGGGGAAAAAACCCACCACTTCTACATTTTGATTAGCAACTAGTAAGTTGAGACTTGCCTTTTCCTCAAGTACTAAGGAATCTATTAATGTATCAGACAAAAAAAAAAAAAAGCAAACCAACAAACCACCAAAGAAGGTTACAGAGAGCATATTATCATCCTTCATGATTCCAGTAAATAAGAAGTGCCAAAACTGAAAAATTCACAGAAAAACCTTTTTTATCAATAAATAAAAATGCTTCAAGGCGTCAAGTGCTACTCTCTCAGCATGTTTTCTCCTCTTCCATCCCCCCCCTCCCCCCAGCATATTTGCATGGAAAAAAAAATAACCTTTATAAACAAAACATCACAACAAATAAAGCTTTGCTTTGCAACAAACCTTTAAAACTTTACAAGCATCTTCTGGAAAGACCAGAGCTGCTCCAGCCTGATCCACACCTACCCCTCCTGGCTGAGAGGGTGAGTCAAGCAGGGGAGGGTAAGAGGGGCCCATCAGAGGTGTTGGTACAAAAGGGATTCAGGGTAGGAGACAATCAAACAGTGGTGGTTAAAGTTCCTTCATATTGTTTAAGGTGCGACATATGTATAACTATTCATAAGATGCCCATGGTCAGGACCTGCAGGTTCATCACCTCCCGAGATACAGGTAGGACAAGCTGGACCTTCACACCGAGGAGCCCAGCTCAGGGCATGCAGGTCTTGAAACCACTACACAGCAATCCCATAAAAATTAAGGGGCTTTCTGGTTTGCTCTTTTTAAGACTTGGGCAAACTAAAATGAGTCATAAGTACCAAAAAGCTCCAAATATGCAAATACACACTGCAAAGAATCAAAACATTTACCCGACACCTGCTTGCTGGAGGCTTTAACTCAGTCAACAAAATTCTCGGGTAACTCCCTGCTGAGCACCCAGCTTTTTGTCACCATCTCAGCTTCTGGGAATGAAGGTTCTGGGATTCCTGTCAGAAAACTGTCTCCCAGTCCTATCTATTTCTTGTGTTAACTTTCAAGAGCGAGATGGGAGAAAACTGTGAAGTTTCACATTCCTCTACAATCCAAGTTGCTGGAAAAAGCTCACTTTGTCACCTCCTCCCTCCTTTCAGAGCTTTCCCTGAGACAGAGCTATAGGAAAACTGATTTTATTCACTCCCTTGAACTTGCAGCATCCTAGATTACAACCTGTCTAGAGGATAGCTCTGGCATTGCTCAGAGTTGCTGGCTGCTCCCTGAAAGGGCATCAGCCACAAAGGGGAGCTGGGGGGACAACCACCACCCCCACCAGCCACACAACTCCCAGGATCAGCTGCGGAACAGACCGTGGGTCCTGCTAACTTCGCTCTGCAGCTGCTAGGAAAAGTATTTCAGCTGCTGATCTGCATTACATTAAGCTGTTGCCCTAGAAACATAAGTGATATTACAAATGCAAGCCTAAAAAAAATAAAAAAAATAAAAAATTGCCTTTCGCAAAAAAACTTTGCACTTCTCGCTATACCATTCCCCCTCCCCTCTACTTCTTAAAAGGCCTAAAGCCCAATGAATGCAAATAAAGTCACGGAAACACATGAAGAAGGCTTCCAATTACAGACACAGAGCGATTTCCAAGCACTAATAACACCTGCATCTTATTGGACATCATATTGAGACCTAGCAAACTAAAACCATTTTTGCAATGGGGTCATATTACTCAGGTCCAATTAACGGTGGATGTAAAACTGAAATGAGATAAACACCACTTTAGCTAGCAGTCTTACTGAGTCTGTGACATTACCAAAGATCAAAAGCAGCATCTCAAGCAAGCGATTCTCACGGCAACAAAATAAATAAATACATTTTAATGAGAAGGAAAATATCCTGTGCGTCAAGAATTAGCAACTTGAATGTGGAGCAAGTCTGCCTGACTGTAATGGAAAAAAGACCTTAAAAACCATCATATTAACTAGAAGCTTGCAACAACAGCTCACCCTATCACTTCTCAAAGCTCAAAATACAGAACGTAGTGTAAACTAATATATATTCTATTTCTGCAGGACATATTTTTTCTACTCACTTCCTCATAGATGGATATTACTTCTGCATAGGTGTATTATCTCTCTGTATTTCTATTTCCAGAAAGTAATGAAAAAAATTCTATTAATCTGAGGTCAACTCAGAAACAGGAAAAAAAGAGTCACAAAACTCACCTCCCTGCCTCCTCCAAACTTAGGCCAGATAAATCACAATGAAGATGCTAAATCTGAAAGTCCAACGTTTTTTGAAGGCACACGGGATGGTTTTTCATGACTTCTATAAAAAAGGGACAGTAGAGAGAAAAAGTCTTCAATCTCTTAAAAAAAAAAAAGTCTTGAAAAATTAATTCCAAAAAAGACTGTTCAAGATCACAATTTAAGAGATATGTCTTTACTGTACAAAAAGCAAGACAGATAAAACCCAACCAAAATATATTGTGGCACTCTTCTTACCCATTGACTTGCTAAAGCTACAAAAGGCAAAATCAGGCAGAAATCACAGAAAGGAAGACTTCTACCTAACTGCAGCCTGGACTTGCATTACAAATACCCATACTACACCGAAATAAGATCCACACCAAAGCATATCATATAATTATTCTTTATTCATTGAGCTGATGATGACTCCTCCTGAAGTGAAATGCCATTCTGGGGCTGCACTATAAAACTAATTACACCATCGACTCCAGTTTTACTTTCTTCACTTTTATGAACATGCCAAGGTACACTGCAAGTAGTATTTTCCCCTTTCAATTTTAGGCTGAGATTTTACAGTAAACCGAAAACTTCTGTCAGACAGCTTCATCACATATAAGATATTTTCTGAGGCCAGTTTTTCACTTGTCTTTGCGTACTACCATCTAAAGCCAATGATTTTGCACAAGCGTACTTTAATGCTTACAACAGGAAAATAAAAACCCGATGCAGGAGTATGCAACCTGAAAAAGCTACTGCCATGTGAGATCAGGGATGTTTCCGGCTAGATGTACTACCCCAGGATGAACATAAAGCACCAATGAAGAGGAGGAAAAAGAGGAAAAGAAAAAGGGTAAGCGAAAGGGGAAAAAGGGAAAGGGAAAAGAAAAAGAAGAAAGGAGAAAGAAAAAAGAAAAGATAAAAAAGAAAAGATAAAAAAGAAAAAAGAAAAAGGAAAAAAGGAAAAAAGAAAAAAGAAAAAGGGAAAAAGAAAATAGGAAAAAAGAAAAAGGAAAATAGGGAAAAAGGAAAAAAGAAAAAAAGAAAAAAGAAAATGCACGTCCTCTTTATCATAAATTCATTACAACAACTAACAAAGTCACCGAGACACACAAATGCCACACTACAAAATACCACAATTATTTTGGGAGTAGTCATGCAATAGGTTAGTTTTAAAATCTCCCATATGACAAACTGCAGGAAAAAGAGACAAACTGCCACACCGCTCCCGGGGCAACAGAGCAACATTCACACCTCTAACCAGTTCTTTAATTTATAACTTGGTTTCATTTATTGCAACATTTCTATGGATTCATTCCATAACTTGAAGGTTGAACTTGTCTTATAGTCCCAGTCATTCAGTGGGTTGACTTTTCATTTCTCCTGCAACCAGTTCCACGATACAACTGTGTATTAAACGAAGAATGATTTCTTCTCTGAAACTACCCGCTCCAAAATATAATCCTGTAATACACCAATAAATTATTTTACTATGTCACACCCCCTTAGCACTCCATCACTAGTTTTACATACCTCTGGAAGACTCTAGAAATTGCTTGCGTAACATCCTTAGCCTGCAAAATAACAGGACGGGTCAGTTAATTTATTTACATTTTCTGTAATTTGGCATTTAAGCCCACAGAGACATTACTTTGTTGTCATCTCCACTCAAATTCTGCCTTGTTAGCGTCTAGAGAAATCAATGCCATGAAGCACTTCATTTTTATAACTTCATCTTCTTTCAACCAAAGGCTTCATTAATGTGAAAACTAAACAGGTACACAGCTCACTGTCTCTCTATGCGTTAAGTAAATTTATACAGATATAAAAAGAGAAAAATGAGATGAGGATGCTTGCTAATTCCGTGCATGCACACACATATTTTCTATTAAATTGTTCCATCCAAGTTTATGAAAGGTCTTTAAACCAGAGAACAACAGGTTTCTACGTGCAATAACCATCTCTTTCTTGTTATTTCTTTTCCACCCTGCTCCTTAAAGAATGGAAAAAATATCGAAGAGTTGAAAAAACGGGAGAAGTGCACTCTGAAGTTCTAAAATGTTTCTACACAATTCCACTTGGGTGAAAATCCTTTTCTGTCAAAACCAAAGCAGTCAAACAAAAATAAGTAAAAATTTAGACATCCCAAAGCATTTTCAGAACAATGGAAATCTCAGGATTTCTCATTATATTTTCCACTGAAACATCAGCTTGGGCTCCCCAGGGTCCTGACAAGTCTCCTCTTGCAGTTTTGCAAACACCAGTGAGCTCCAGAGCAGTCCTGGCTGATCAGTACAAATGCATATCCCACCCGTTGCTGTCACTTCACCAGCATCCCCTCTCTGTGCAATAACAGTTAAGTTCTTCCAGTTGTTTCACATGGTGGTGGAACACTGGAACAGGCTGCCCAGGGAGGTTGTTGAGGCTCCTTCCCTGGAGATATTCAAGGTGAGGCTTGATGAGGCCCTGGGCAACCTGGTCTAGTCGGGGATGTCTCTGCGACTGTGGAGAGGTTGGACTAGATGACCTTTGGAGGTCCCCTCCAGTGTGGATGATTCTATGATTTCCTAGATTGAAATATCCTATAATCCGTCATTTAATAAGCATTAGTCTGCAAAAAGGCAGGTTTGAAATTCTCCTCCCTAAAAAAGAAAAAAAAATGGCTAATACTAATAGATTTTATACCTTTTTATATTGACTTGTCCATATTCTGACCCATTAATTATCCTTGTCTTCCATCAGCCCAAGGATGTTTCCAAAAATGCTAAGCTATATGGTCACGCACCCCCCAGCAACCCCTTCCTACACTACCTTACGTGATTCCTAGATATACCATGATGGTCACTGAGTCCTTTCAAGCACTTAAAGCCCCCAGAGTCAGAATTTCATTCATAACCTAAATAATGAGGTTTCCCAGTGCAAAATGGAAGCACAAGAACGTTCCCATTTCACCCTGCCAAACTCCAGTCCCTCTTTCAGTGACCTCCTCATTATGCGCAAAATAATTGGACTCTTACCCTCATGTTCATCGGGGAGAGGGAACTGGTGTCGTCACTTGCTCCTCACGCAAAGGGCTTTCAGCAGGTCCTGAATCAGGGCACCTCAGTTCCTGCGCACGCCCCGTGACCATGGCCCTGTGCAGGGGGGGTCCCACGGTCCCTCCACCACCCAGGCAGCAGCACAGTTTGCCTTGTGTGGGACACACACAGAGACAGTGCCTCGCACCAAGGTCAGCAATCGCATGTGTGAGAAAATAACCTTGCACGGACTCAATTAATCTGCTTTAGC
Source organism: Thinocorus orbignyianus (assembly GCA_013400375.1). Lineage (NCBI taxonomy): Eukaryota > Metazoa > Chordata > Aves > Ciconiiformes > Thinocoridae > Thinocorus > Thinocorus orbignyianus. The sequence continues at coordinate 924,891 of VXBW01001615.1, forward strand.
CCCTCCATCCTTAAAACTCAAGACAAGAGGCTTGGCTATCTCTGCGTGGGAAGGCAGGGCTGACACCAGCTTTAACTGTATTTAAAAAATCAGAATATAAGACTTTTTCTGCAATTTTGACTCTGTATCCAATACTCTTTGCTTTATACCACCAACCCCTGATTAATCACCGCCTCTGCTTCAGCACCTTTCTTCCAACCTCGTCGTGTGAGAACTACAAGTCTGCCTAGGGTCTTTCTCAGCTCACTGACCTACTTACTGCCACAAAGACAGGCATTAACAGAATTTTATTTCTTTTTTAATTTCTGCTATGTTTTCGTTTCTAATTGCTGCTTCCCGACTACAGACTCTGTAAGCTGTGTGCTTACCTGTGTCAAGAACTTTCGTCCAAGTACTACTTTCAGAAAACACGACTCCCACATGCTCTCAATAGCAGACATCTTCAGCAAAGCCCATTAGCAGCTGTTAACCATTTGGCGTCTTCAAATTAAGAGAAACCTAGTAGTGGCACTGTATCTCTTTTTTTCTTTACCTATAAAGACCTTTCTTTACTCTTTTTTCACCAGTGTAATTTGCTAACAAACACTAGTGTGGTGGCACTACTGGAGGTCACTAAACCCATGCAAGACGATAAGTGGGGAATTTTTCTTATTTGATTTCAGCCAGCTAAAAGTTATGTATCTAATACAAGTTAGTCAACTCCACTGCCACTGTAATCAATACGAGCAGCATGAGTCACTCACACAAAGTGTCTTGCGAGGAAGGAGGAAAGAATCCCATCTGGAGGTCCTTCTCATTAACCATAGAGGGAGCCTCTGCTACTAGGCTAGGGTGACCCTTCATAGACAGAATTAATTTATCTCCAGATCTGCTGATGATAAGGAGCCCAGGAGACCTGTCTTCTTCACAGAGGGGCGCCAGTACAGAGCCTGAACTAAGATAAAATGCTCGTCTAGGAAGGTTCATGGGTAACTTCTGATTACCGTATAATCTGGACCTCTTTTCTTTAGAGAAATACTACTTAATTACTTTTATGCTGTTATTAAGTGTCTCTTACAGGAAAGGGAAGAGCAGAAGGGAAATTTGAGTTAAATCAACATGCACAGCATCCTAACTGGCACAATCCTTATTTCACTACTATGACTGAGCAGGGACAAGCTGATGCAATGTCAGGAAGTGTAGTGATAGGACAAGGGGTAACGGTTTTAAGCTGGAAGAGGGGAGATTTAGATTGGATATTAGGAAGAAATTCTTTCCTGTGAGGGTGGTGAGGCACTAGAACAGGCTGCCCAAAGACATTGTGGATACCCAGTCCCTGGGAGTGTTCAAGGCCAGGCTGGATGGGTCTTTGAGCAACCTGCTCTAGTGGGAGGTGTCCTTGCCCATGGCAGGGGGTTTGGAACTCGATGATCTTTAAGGTCCCTTTCAACTCTAACCATTCTATGATTCCATGACTCTGTGACTGTACTGCTGGAGAAAGTCAGAAGCAGCAAGGCAACAAACTGGGATTCCTTCTTTTTTGGTATCTTTCCTTCTGTACTCTTTGCTATAAACATATATGCACACTCTGCACAAGGAAAGTCTGAGACAGCACGAGATAAAGTAAAACAACAGGAGGAAAGAGAGCCCCAAAGGCTGAAATCAGAAAGCTATAAAATAAAGATAAAATGCAGGTGATTCTTGGTTCCAGGCAACTTGGATTAACAGAAAAAAAATGGTGGCAGCGGAAAAACGTGGATCCAAAACACCTTACAGCCATCTCCTAGACAAAACCAGTGAGCACATTAAATATTGGTTTCAATTGAGGGAAGTGGTGCTATCAGCCAGCCTAAGGCAAAAGGGAGAAGAGGGTTATACCCAACAGAAAAGGAGCTTAGGAACTTGTAGCATCACCAAACCTCTCTCAGGACTGGTCTCCTCCTGGGTCCATCAGCTCTGTATATTAAGTAAAAGCTCCAACCCAAAGGAAACCACACAACTACCTTGCTGCATCTTCTTCCTCTTGGGCACAACTGCTGAGCATGGTCTGCAGCTCATCAAAAATTTGAGGACAACTGAGTCCTGTAAGTTAGCACAACTAACCGTTGTGTGACCATGGAGCGAGTCAAATCATCTGCCTCTGTCTTGATACCTTCATTTCTGAAATGGAAGTGAGTAAGGATCCTCTCCTTTCTCATGAAGCCTTTTGATATTTGCCAGCAAAACAAACTATGTTTTTGTTGGCTGAAGCTGTGTCCCCAGTACATAAGCCCAACCACAGCTCCTGAAGGGGCTGGCTGCGAAGCTCTCTGCAAGGCTATACCAGATAGCAACAGTTCAGGGTTGTTCAGCAGCATTTTGACTCATTATCAGTCATTCCTATCAAACTGCTCCATAACCTCTCTCCTTCAAAAGGTTCACCTTCTGAAACACCCACACACTAAATACCAAGATATACTAAATGCTTTCTGGGAACATTAGAGGAAACTATCATTAGAACAAATCACAATCCTGTGTCTCTCCAGTACCACTGCAGCCTGGAGCACCAGTCTGCCCATTCAAATGAAGCGTGAAGGCTTGTTACTAATGCCTTCCTAGGAGACACAGCTTTGGGACTTACTGCTGAGGATGAGACAAGCCCACCAGGCAACATCCATGTTTAAAACTTCACCCCCAGAGATACTGCAGAGTTGCACAATACCAGACTTGCAGGTGATGGGCAGTAGCATCTGTCTCCAAATGAATTGGGGAAATATTCCCAAACTTGTTAGGAGTTTCAGGATTTACACTTTTTGCTTCGGTTTCTTGTGTTCAGTGGTCCACACTGGTAAGAACCCTGGCACAAAGACAAGGATAGTAAGACAGTTTCCTTGGGGGAACTGCTGGTCTGCAAACTTATTTCTTAATATCATAACTACCTACTAAGTGAGTATCTCTGGCTGGGTTTAGAAGTCTGGATATCAAGAAGATGCCAAGCCTTTGAATGTTCAGAATACAGCCAGCGATGAAGTCTGCTCCACTCAGGGTTCAAACTGTTAAGGAAGAAAGAGTTAAGGGTTTTGGAAATGGGGAAAAACCCACACTTCTCATTCCTGGTCTGACAATGGGCTGTCCCAGTGACCCAAGTGTCAAAGTCAACTCATGAATGGCCATGGAAGAGATGCTGAGAGCTGAGACAGAATCAGTACAGGAAAGCAAGCTAGAAAAAGGTTTTTCTTTAAAATTAACAGGCTGACTGACAGTTTTAAAACCCACAGTCTGGCGTGTTTTTAGCTTAATTCTGTGGTTTTGTTTGGCTCATGACAAAAATAACATTACTTCAAATGAAAGGCTCTGACTGGCAATGGGAAAGAAAAGATGAGTTCAGTTTATGGCATTTCTGCATCTAGATCTCAACAACCTCCTGACTGCTCTCAGCTGCACCTGGGGTTGACGTGCTGGAATAAGCAGCTGAAGTACCTCCATTCGCAAGGCATCACATGCAACTCTGCATGATGGTTGGTTTTAAAATCCTGCTCTGTAAAAGAGCAGCAGCTCAGCAATTGCTTTGCAAAGGGCTCTGCTCCCATCTCCACCCAGGATATGAGCTTCAGCCTTCTCCTCATGGCACTACCCAAAGAGAAGGAAGGAAGGAAAGAGCAAACCAACCAGACACACCTTCCTCAGGGAAGGTGTCCAAAATAAATTCAGCGTTGTCATTTTCACAGGATCTCAGCCCTACAACTTCGTAGCAGGTATCTAAAAGGGAGATACTCTCAAAGACTCCATTTTTCCCTTGGATATGGAATCTCGCACTGATATTATTAAGGCATATTTGATCAAATGCCATGCCACAGGCAGCCCTGGCTTTAGAAGGCTGATTTGACAGATGTACAACTGAATATTACTGTAGATAAAGCCACCCTAAAATCCAGCCCTGAGCTGTCACTCCCATTACACTCAGAACTGTATAACCATGCGAGGCCTTAAATTACAACCCAGGCTTACATTTTTAAGTATTTGTTATAGTTACCCCTGGATACTTTGCTGTGAAACTCGATCAACACGTTGATATATGCAGAGATTAAGTCATCCAGCCTCTGCTGGCAGAGAAATGAACACTCACGAGAAGAAGTCACTATTCTTTTTGTCTGAAATCCAAAGAATCAGATTCTAATCTCAGCTTCACGGCGGTAGATTGAAAACGACTCCATGAATGCCAAGCACCACTTAGCCAAGGGGACAGTACAAACTAGGACTTCTACTAACCTTCAGCAACAAATACAGTTATGCCATCAGTGCAATAAAGACAGCCCACGCATAAAGGGAACCCTGAAGGTGGCCAATCCTATTATGAATAACTTTAAAACAATTCAAAGCAACATTACCTAAAGTCTGTAAAGACATACCACAGTAAAAGCCACAATCCTCAATGTACACGTGCTGCACAAGAATTCCCACTCCACACGGGATAATGATCTGCATAATATCTACTTAATGATTCCTATTAAAGCCGGTGTGTATCTTCATATAGCCCCTGAAGGGCACCTGCAAGAACAGTCAAGAGCACAGCATGCTTCATGGCCATGAGAAGCTCCTTGCCCAACCTGCCTTTTGCACGTGGCTTCTGGGCAAGTCCCCAGCTGCCTGCGAGCACCAGCAGCCACAGTGGGTACTGGGGTTTACAAGCCCCTTACTCAGTGGAGGGTTGAGCTCTGGCTGCTAAGAGAGTAATTGCGGTCCTGATGGCAAGATCTGAGCAACCCTCAAGCCACAAGACTGACACACCCAACAGGACTACCCACCTAAGTAATGATCACAGAATCACAGAATCATCCATGTCGGAAGGGACACAGACCTCAAGATGCAAGACTGACACCCAGTAGGACCACTCAAATGAGTAATGATGATAGAATCATAAAATTGTCAAGGTTAGAATGGACTTTAAAGGTCACCAAATCCAACCGTTAACCTAACACTGCCAAAACCACCACTAAACCACGATGCTAAGCACCATGTCTCTCTGTCTTTTAAATACCTCCAGGGATGGTGATTCAACCATTTCCCTACCAAACTCCAGCAATGCATCAATTGGAAGACAAATTACTTTTGATGTAAAAGGCTTATGTAAATTATATGTACAAGAGGAGACCATCGCAGGGTGCTCCAGATTCCTCCTTCTTGCCAATGACCCTCTTGATGCAGATGAGAGCCAAGCCAGTATGTCAGGCAGACCAACCCCTTGCAGGGCATACACAGCAAACTGTGAAAGATCTGTTACATCTGCAGGAGTGATGGAGTGCTAAATTCATTTCACAGACACTTTGGCTAAAATGTACTGGTGCAGCAGAGAAATTACGAAGCCAAAAGGAAAACTCTCAGAAGAGTTAGAGAAGTGATGTGAATTTCTACAATAAACACGCTCTTTTAGCTTTTATCTGCCTATCACAATAATGACTTACTCAAAGCTCCTGGGAGTAGGTAGTAAAATTCCTTTTATTATTATTATTATTATCATCATCATCTTGATTTTTACAGATAAAACAACAATTCAGTAACACAAGGGACAAAACATGCCTAAAGTTACCAACACTTTGATAAGAGTCTGAAATTGAAATTTGAATCTGGAACGATCTCAACCATATCCTCTGTACACCACTGCCTCACAGAATCCATGTGCAGACACACTTTCAGCTTGCATGTACAGTTAGCTAATGAAAAACTGAAAAACTAAGTCTGAAAGCATATTTTAGGCTTATCAGTCTAAGAATACCAAACAAAGACGTTAACTGTATTATTTTAGCCATGCTGAAAATCTCAGATATTTAAAAGAGCTTAAAGAAAAAAAAAAAACAAGCCAGTTAAAGCGAAGGCTAGTACAGCTCCCTATCAATCTTTCTCCCTCTGCTCCTTCCCTCATCAGATACTTAGCACAGTCCAGGACCCCAAAGCATCCATGTTCCTTTGCTCGGTCCCCACCACCACAAAACTAGCACCCTCCTACTGTTTCTTTCCCCATCCTTTGCTCCACGATGTTCATCAACCCATGGCCAGATATGGGAGTACCCTCTAGTCAAAGAATCATAAAATGGTTAGAGTTGGAAGGGACCTCAAAGATCATTGAGTTCCAACCCCCCTGTCATTGGCAGGGACACTTCCCACTACAGCAGGTTGCTCCAAGCCCCATCCAGTCCAGTCTTAAACACTTCCAGGGATGGGGCATCCACACTTTCTCTGGGCAACCTGTTCCAGTGCCTCACAACCTTCAGAGTAAAGAATTTCTTCCTAATATCTAATCTAAATTTCCTCCTTGCTCATATTTAAATCCTCTTTCTGCTCCCTTCCACTTTCTCCTTAGTCTATTCACACTCATACCCTCTCCCTGAAAAGTCAGCTGTGGATCAAGTGGCATTTCTTAACGCTCAAGGATCATTTTAGCTATCTCAAAACAACTCCACACAGAAGGTAACAGCTCTGGGAAGAATGCTCCAGGATTCAGCTTCTGGAAACAGCTGATGAAGCAGAGAAAAAGCCAAAAAAGACACAAAACTCCGTATCCTGCTGCTTTCATAGAGTGTGTGGGTCTCTTCCCCTATACCTTCCTAATCCATAGCGGATCACTGAAGGCTTCATTTCCAGCAGAGTCCTTCAGGCTTGCTCTCTCTCCAGTATCTGCTGGTTTGCTCCAAAGCAGAGCCCAGGCGTGCACCACGCAAGCTGAGAGGACCAAGACCCCAGCATGAATCCAGCTAAACCTCACCACGTAAATTCTCCCGAAGACAAACCACTGCCAAACAGATGCATCACATACTGGCGAGAGTCAATTCTCAAAGCCCAGTCAGCAGCGTACGCGTCTCCCTGTTTATTCCTGAACTCAGGATACGGCTGCAAAAGCACAGAGAATATTTGCTGATACTCCTAATGATCTGTATCACAATGCTTTTTACTAATGTAATAAACCACACCAAAGGAGTCTTGTGGGCATCTTTAAATATTCCCTGCACAAACCATGCTGGGTAAAGAACCTCCCAAACAGATGCTGCCATGCGGAGCGGAGGGAAGCGGGCCAGCAGCCTGCTGCAGGGCAGCAAGACAGGCCAGCAAAGCCCCATCCAACACAGCAGGGATGATCCAAAGCTCACACATCGTTTGGAGAGAGATGTGTCCACACACGGAAGGTCAAATGCAAGACTTTAAAGCCATGAGAACTCCCAAGAACTCCAGCATCACCCAACCTTCCAGTTTTGGGCAAACAGCAACAGTGCTAGGATGTTTTACCAGCATGTCGCCTCTGTGCCATCCCTCATGTCACCCTCTGGCTGTTCAGTATCAGATAAAATTGAAGCCTTTTGGCTACTGGAAAGTCGCAGCTGCCTTTTCACTCTACTTGCATCCTGGCCCTAAATGAAAAGCTCCAGCTTAATATAACAATAGTAATAATTACTATTCCTGTTGTTCCACACAATCCTCTTTGCCAGAGGAACATTTCCTTCTGCATAGAGCTGGCTTTTTCTAGATCCGGACTGCTACAATAATATTGACACCCACTATCAAGGGCAAAGCAGTAACGAAAATGACATTTTTTTTGCAAAATGCAAGAACAAAGAAAAAGGCTGGGCTTTCACAAAGGAAACCAGCAATTCGGCTCCCTTGAAGATCCCTACGGCAAATAGTGGTGTCTGAATTCAGACTGAAAAATATCATAGCAAGCCACTGGAAAATATGCCTGTGTAAAGCCTCAGCTCTCTGGGTATAATGACTGCCAGTGTACCCATCGTATGCATTGCACTGCAGTGAAAATCCATAGAGCGAGGTCATCCCAATGAAACACAAACTGGCGACTCCACCTTGCACGCAGTCACACCACAAAGAAGCCACACAAGCAGCGGCTTAACTCACCTGACCACAGCATGAGCTCCTGTTATTTAATCGACACTTAGAGGATACAAATGAAAGAATTTCAAACATCAGCTTCCAGAAGGAAAAAAAAACCCATCCATGTAAATGTCAAAATTATTAACTAATTATTTAAATACGAAGAGACAACAAATTATTTCACCCTGTGGCAGAACACAGAGACATCCTCTTAAGACTCTGGGTGCCGTGATTTGTATAAGCAATAGGGGACATAATCATGTTTAATATTAAAAAGATACCAGTCCAACACATCTGATAGCAAAACTGACATTTATACTGTCATTATATGCACTTGTCACTAAATTTAATCTGCATTATCATGAGAAGTGCTCAGATGGTTTGAAGGCAAAACTGTAATGTATGTTCAATGTTATTTAGGAATATTAATAAGCTCCTTTATTTTGAGATGTAAAACATTAATAGTTGTTCTGAAGAGGGCTCACTTTTAACCTTTAACAACATTCAAGTGCCTGTAATTTTTATCAGATTGTTTGGATTTTGATTTAGCTCAAGTCCTGAAGCTACAATTAAACTTGCAGCTACCTTCTCTCACTAGGCTTCCTCCAACAGCTGGAACAATCTTTGAAGTCTGCAAAGACACAGAAGAAATGTTATTTACAGCCGGTTTGCACAGCGCAAGCAGAGACAAGTAGTGTTGTGCGTTTCCAGGGCTGGTGACAGACCATTTCTCACCAGCACTAGCGGAAATCATCAAAACTATTCACCCCTGCCCAGATGCTCTATCGGACCCGACTAAGAAGCTGTAAATGCTGCAGGGCAGGATTTTAAGAAGTGCCCTGAATGAGTCTCAAACCAACTCTTATTACAGTCAGCGTTGAACCCCACCATCAGTTCAAATGAAGACAGAAGTGGACTAACTCATTCTGTTGGTGGCCACCTGCCTGGAAAGCCCACATCTCAGGATGGGGTGCTAAGCTCACTTAAAAATAATAAAAAAATACTTTAAAGAAAACACAGGTGCCTTTTAAAGCAGAAAGAAACCCATTCAAACAGGGAGAAAGAGGGAGAAAAGGGAGAAAGATTAAAAGAAAGAGGAGCTGGATGTGTTGCCACATCTCTCCAACCAGCTCTGGAGCCATGGACCCTGCACGGGTGGAGGGGCACCACCACTGGAACCGGCAGCAAAGGCACTGGCACATGAATGATGATCAAAGCAATCCTCACTGATGTCAAAGGAAGTCATGCTCATGGACTGAATGCCAGACAATTAGTAGGGGCGTCATCCAGGAGAAAGAAATAAAATATTGGTTTCTCCCAGGCAATGCCACTGGTGTTTTTTTGTTTGTGTTCGCTTGCTTTAAGTGCCTGCAGGGTCCGTGCTTTGATTACTGTGGATCACGGGCAGGACAGGCATAGACACGTTTAGGTATAATTATTATAGCAGCCAGGCTCATACACCAAAATTGGCAGCAAAATCAACAACAGCTCAATAAGACAACGGAGAATTTTCCAACACAAACCCTACACCACTAGCACCAAGGTCTGCTCTTGATTCTTTCAAGAAAAACAAAGAAGAGCAAATCAAGTGGTTTTAAGATGAGTGGTAGCCTTGCAACTGATGCCATGGAACAACAGTTTCACCCCAAAACTACTCTGTATTTCACAGTTTTCACATGAAGTTAAGCAAAAACCAAGCTAAGAACAGCATATCTCTCAAACCACCACATGATGTATATTGTAGTCCAGGACCCATCAAGCCCTACCTCCAGCTCAGCCCTCAAGTCCAAGCACTAAAGAAAATACGGTCCTTAGGATTTAGACAACACACAGAGCAAAGGATATTATCAACTCTTTGAATTGCTCTTAAAAAAAAAGAACAGCAAACAACAACCCAGAAGCTGGAAGTCCGCGCAGATCCCAAAGCAGAGGTTTGAACCGCAGCCCAGCAGGGTCTGCTCAGATCCCTCTTCACAGCACTGCCATCTTTTGCATCCCGACAGTACTAACAGCGCCCAAAACTTACTTGCCATTGATACACTCATCCAGATTTTAACATCACGAGTATGACCTCAGGGTCTGATTCTAGTCCTTTAACAATATCTGTATTTTTTTTCACAATGGCACAAAATGAGGCCTATGCACTTATCAAAATTAAACAAGAATTAGGACTGGTTTGGTTTAAATGCATAAATTCTCATAGAAAACATGCTAAGAGACACTAACAAGGTATAATTTATAACTGTTTAAGATACCCTCCTTATTTAAGTCTCTTAAACTAAGGACATAAGGATGCACATGGAAGACAAGCTACTCAGTTTCACGTTAGTTTATATTTTCATTCCTTCCGTCATCATACAAGAGCAAAATACCTAAAAGTCTGGGGTGAATGCATGATAAAAGAATGTACTGTAAAAGAAAGCTGTCTGCACTGGAATTACAAATACCAAAGTGTTCCCACTGTAAAAAAGATTCAGAAAAACATCAGACAGATCCAAATACCTCAATCCCAGTCAAGATTTTCACTGTATATTAACAAATCCCCCTGCATGCCACTGAATATAATAAACTGAAGCAACACAATCTGGTTGAAAAGACCAGTTTTATTACACGGCCATGACCTGGACCAGCTTTCAACCAGCACTGATTAAATGCAGATTCTAATATTCTTCACCACACACCTTCCACTGGTTTAAAAAAAAAAAAAAAAAGAAAGAAAAAAGAAGTATCAAACGCTTCCCATTTGTCGCTGTCACTTAACATAAAAATTTATCTGGATGTTGGATATATGAAGTGTCTCTGAGAATAGCTCACTAGATCACATACACATAGAAAACTCACTCAGCGTGCACGGGCTAAGTAGGGTTGAATTAATGAATGTGCTGTTGCTTCACATATTGAATGTCTGTCACTAAACCGATAATTTGCAAATGCAGAAGCAGGGACAGGGGGACAGATTGGCTGCAGCCACCGACAGCTGCCTCCACTGAAGAAGGTTGAAGAAGCTCATCTTGCTTGGTACAAAGTGCCTGAGCCATGTTCCTGGGAATGACTCAGGACATGAGCAACGAGACAGTCAGCATGGGTCCACATTTGGGGTTTTACTAACTCTCGTTTCTGCCCCGACTTCCTTCCCAGGAACGGTGAGCTTGTGAAAGGCACAGCATGACATCCTAAGAGACTTACATCTTCTCTGCGCTAACAGACACAGTCTGGGTGGCAGCAGGAACAGCAAAAGCTTCCCTAGAGCATACATTGGGATTACCAACATGAAGGGAGAGGACTACTTTGGGATTGAAACTCTGGCCTGTTGTCATCGATGGCAAAACTCCCACTGAAGTCAGCGTAGCCACGATTTCACCTCTGTCACAGTGATTTTGATTCCCTGCCCGCTCTGCCTTGAGACTTCCAGCCAGCACAATAAAGGTCTTAACAGTGCCAGCAGCTTTTGTGTTATGAACTGCAGGCAGAAGTCGTGAAGCTCTTCACATAAGCAACCAAATGCTCATCAGACAGTTAAGAACTTTAAGGCACTGAGGGAACTGTAAGGGATTCAAACCTGCATCCAGAAGCATGATGTTTCACACTGGCACCCCATGCTAAAACAAACCTCATCCTAACCAACTTTCTGTCCTTCAGAAAAAAACCTGTCTGTAAATACAAGTGGCATGACTAGAGTTGGCATGTGTCGGAAGACATTTCAGAATTCAGCACAGAAATACATCTGTAGTGGAAGAGCAGCTACAAACTGCTCCTAACAAGCGAGGGCTAAACACCCTAACTCGCTCCTAATTGCTCACTTCATTGTATTTGACAGAATCCATCAACCAGAGCACATCAGGTCACGACAGTGCAACTTGACGGTAGGAACCGTGGCAACACAACCCGCTAGAACAGAAGGTCCCTTGTGCCAGAAAGGGAGCAAGGCAGCACTGGGGAAAACTGGGCAGGTTATACCCCGTCACCGCTCTGCACACACGGGATAACAACACAGTAACATAGGACACAGCTCAGGAAGCATCCTGACTACCATCGGCACACAGGTACAGAGCACAGTCATTAAGATGCCAACAGATGCTCTGTCAAAAAATCAAGCTAAAAATAAAAAATAAAAAAAAGAGGAAAAGTAAAGAAACAGGCAGTATGATTTTCTGCATCGAGGCAACTACAGCCAACCTGCTGATTTTCTACAACACTAGCACCACCAAAGGATCAGGCAGAGGGATATCCATAGTTTCCAGCCCTGCAGTACATTGGCTCGTACCTGGCTTCCTCAACAAGACTCCAGTGTTTTTTGGACACAAAGATCACGGCTGTAACCTCTTTCTCAGCAGCAAGAGAAAGCACTCTCCAAAGCACTTTCCAAAGACAAGCTGGCTCCGGACAGATCGTTCCTTCTCTCCTCGCATCCACCACCAAGTCCTCTCCAAGCAATAAAAGTAACTTTTTGTTCAGCTGAAGGATAAGCCCCTCTGTATGTCAGCAGGAAGAAAAAACAGACAGCCAAGAACTAGGCAGGCTATTTTGCCTTGTTCTGCTTTCCCAGCTAGTGCTTACACCCTCCCCAGAACCACTCCAGCTCAGGAAGAAGCCCTCAGTGAAAGTACACAGTCCGGACAGGGACTAGGAAACGGTGCAGCACTTCTCTGCATTTTTCATAGCTCACCTTCTCTTGAATTTTAATTCCTTTGCTGAGAACTCAAACCAGATTTCATAAAGCCAAGCATCCGCTAAATGAGAGCTAAGTTAAAACGCCTGTGCCTGTGGAGAAGATGTCTTTTTTTTTTTTTCCTTTCTTTCTGCTGGACAGAGATTGGTTTAGGATCGACGAAGCCCTGATCAAATGATGCACCTCTCAGCCTGTCTGACAGAGCTGAGAAGGGAAAGAAAATGAGTAAGAAGAAACACATTCATTTCATCCAGTCTCTTCCTTTTAACCAACCTTGATGCTTTAGTGCCTCTGCCAGGACGCCAGCGCTGACTTTCCTTTATGTCCCATTTACTTGCATTTATTTTAATTGGATCTGGGACTAAGGACACTCGGCAAACCTTAATCCTCCCAACAACAAAGCAAGTGCACAAAGCCACCACGAACAACAACCAAAAAGAAAATAAGAAAATAAAAAAAGGAAAAAGACACCCACTGATGCGTTTCTCGGGGCAGCACAGCTCCCTTTTCCTCCTGCAAATAATCCAGCTGGGTTCAAAAAGTGGGCAGGAAAGGCTGGATTGCTCCCTTTAACAGCAGAAGTTAGAAGCTGGGAGAGCCACTTTTTAACCCATCCCTGGCTGGAGCAGGTTGCCTCCAAGTGCTTCCCCAAGCACGCACACTCCCAGGCATGCACCAGCCCTTGGACACACACACACACACACACACTTACACACTCAGCCCTTGAACACTCAGACACGCTCTGAGTTTTGGCTGTCCCGGCGACGCTGAAGGCAGTCCCACGCAGCGTGGTGGGGATGGGGATGGAGATGGAGACAGGGATGGGGATGGAGACGGGGATGAGGATGGAGACGGGGATGCAGATGCAGATGAGGACCCACGAAGGCCGGCAGGGGTTCTGGGGGGACCACTGCAGCTCCCCCCACTGCCCCCAGCGCCTCTCCCAGCTTCAATTAACGCCTCGGTGCCCCAAAATGGGGAAGGCAAGGCAAGTCCTCCCTTCTAAAAACATGGGGGGGAGGGGAAGGAAGGAAAAAAAAAAAAAAGGATAGATAGATAGATAGAGAGAGAGATAGATAAAAACACGAACAGGCAAGTCCTCCGGTAACATCCCTCTCCTCCCAGCCCCAGCAGCTGCAGCCAGTCCCCAGGCTCAGCCAAGAGCAACTGCAGCTGAAGAGCAGCGACAGACACGCACACCCCCTCTCTCCCTCGCCCGCTGCCTGCGACAAAAAAAAATAAAATAAAAAANGGGGTTGTATGTGCCATGTCCCGTCCCCCCTCCCGGACACACACACAGGCTTTCCCTACAGGGGAGGCTCCGGAGCTGGGCAGCCTCCTCGCCCGGTGACCTGCGAGCACCGCGGTACCGACTCGGCTGCAACCTGCCTGTAAGCACGGTGAGGGGACTGAGCTGCGGATCTG
>VXBW01001615.1:940120-955200 GCA_013400375.1 Thinocorus orbignyianus
TCCTTCCCTCCTTCCTTCCTTCCTTCCTTCCTTCCTTCCTTCCTTCCTTCCTTCCTTTCCTTCTTTCTTTCTTCCTTTCTTTCTTTCTTCCTTTCTTTCTTTCTTTCTTCCTTTCTTTTTTTTTCTTTCCTTCCTTCTTTCCTTCTTTCTTTCTCTTTTTTTTTCTTTCTCTATCTCTTTCTCCCTTTCTCCCTTCTTCCTCCTTCTGTCCTTCCTTCCTCTTTCTCTCTCCCTAACAGTGACTACATTCAACTATTCCCTCCTCTGCAAGAGCTTTGGAGTGCTGCTAATTCTGTTTGTTTTCTAGTCTGCTGATCTTTCACTTTGCCCATGCCTCCCACTCAGCTACAGGTCATGACTGCTAAACCGAAGTACAGGTAAGAAGGTCCCCATGAGGACGAGCAACATAGTGCCCTTCACCGATTCCATAAAACAGTCACATGCCCCAGTCAATCTGCTGCTGTAATTTAGTGTGAAGGTGAAAAAACAAGGGAGCAAACAAAACCAACCAAGAACTCCACGCTAATCACAGGGACGAGTGTAATAATCACAGTGCAGGAGGGCATGGTCTGCACTGTGAAAAATGAGAAGGAAAATAAATACGAAAACTGCTTGTAAAATGTACCGACTGAAATTAAAGGTTCTGCAATGGAAGCGTGTAACAAATACCAGCTTTGTCTAAAATCCACAACAGAGGCAACGATTTTATACCTACCACCTGGATGCATTGGTCATGGAAGGTGATCTTGTGCAAGTCACCTTTTCTAGCAGGTTATTTATCCATCGCATTAAAAAACTATCTAGAAGTCAGAAGGAAAGATCAGAGCCTCACTGTGTCACTCACTAAATAAACACAGCGAGGAGATGCCCTATTCCAAAAAGCTCATAATCCGCATTGACAAGACAAATTTAGAGTGGGAAGAAAATGTATTATGCTGCAGATGGTACTGAGAAAGAAACCGATTTGCCCAAGGTCATGCAGGAAGTCTGTGGCAGAGCCAAGAACTAAACACAACTCTCCTGAAACCCAGTCTAAAAATAGGGCTTGATAATTGCACATGAACTCCAGAAAACACACATTACACAGATAATCATCTTTTGACCAGTATTTTGGAGGTACTGGGCTTCATTTCATTATAATTTTCAACTGCACTGATAACTGAATGGTCACTTTCTAAATTTAAACCACATTATTTGAAAGTCTTCTATCCAGAAATTCATATTGTGGAACAAAAGACACTATCAGGGAGCATCAGGGCCAACACAGATGCTTTCTGAGTGTGTCTGCTTTCTGCTACCCCTTTCCTAAGGGGAACCAGAAGAGTGTCAGAATCTGCACCTCTGTCTTGAGAGGGGGAGATCCTGATCTTCATAGTGTGTTCCTGAGGCTCCAAGGGACCACATTGTCCATAACCACTCCTCATCTGGTAGCAGTATCTCATATCATCCCTAGAAATGATTAAGACCGGGCTGGATGGGGTTCTGAGCAACCTGCTCTAGTGGGAGGTGTCCCTGCCCATGGCAGGGGGGTTGGAACTTGATGATCTTTAAGGTCACTTCCAACTGCGACCCATCTATGATTTTATGATTTAATTCCATATTCCACCATCCCCTGCTGAGCCCTGGAATACAGCCTTTATTTGCTCTTCTAGCAAACCTGTCTCAGGTCTCAGAAGGTGCCATCCCTGTGTCCTCTTCCTATTCCAGGTCCCTCTTCCTTGCTTTCTTAACCAATGCAGAGGCATTTCTTGTGACACAAAACCCACACAACCAGACAACAAGGGTAACATCATGTTACACCCTTCAGGCACCCTTACTTGTCACTTAAGAAGGCTATTTACACATACACTTAGTGAATGGTACAATGTATACATGCTAATGAGTATTAGTAGAAGTAGTTAATGCATTTTTTCCTTATTAATCAATCCTACCAACATGGTAATGACTCCTGTTGTTCTTCTGGATCTTCCTCCAGCAGGGAGTGAGTTCTGTTGATTAGCCAGACCATTTTGCATGTATATAAGGTTTTTGTTCATCTGTAACAATCTCATTATCCTATTATTTTTTTTTCTCAAGGAGGTGAGCAGTTCCTGACTTATGCTTAAGGAATAACTAGGGCAGAAGGAATCACATTGTCTCCCATACGACCATTTTACAGTCATGTATCTGCCAGGTTTAGCAGAATTTACACTGCTGTGAAAGAGGGTTGGGAGCATGATGGCTGAGATGCCCCAAATCTCGTAACAAGTCAGGGACGGCCAGGACCAAAGCTCCTAGATTCACACCTCAGAATAATTTGTTATTGCACAGCAGATCTTTAAAGGTAAAAAGCTTCAAATTGCTGTTTGAAAGACAGTAACGTAACTATCGTGTCTGATTGATAATGTTATCGTGCTCTACAGATACAGACCAGAAAACAGCTTTTAGGTTCCCGCATCCCGAGCAGTGAAAAGAATTTCTCATCGTTTTCCTGCCAAGATGATCAGATTCAAGAAGATGTGAGTAAAGCACAGCGACAGCAGAGTGTTTCACTTTCTCTTAACTCATTAATTTACAGTGAAATGATCATAAATAATTCAGCTAGTATAAATAAAAATAAATTCAAGCAGAAAGAAAAGGTTTTCCCAAAGATTCAAGGTTCAGAAGACAGGAAGACAGGTTTTAGACCTGATGTTAACTGAACCAGCAGTGAGCTCTTGAAGCTGAATCTCAGCATACTATCATAAATTATGAAACATTGACATTTCACTTTGAATTAATGCAAAGGGCTATTTATACACTGTTTTAGAGACAGTTGCCTGGGCAAATTAATATACTCTTTCCTTCACCAGGCCAAATGCTAGCAACACTGCTATTTTTCGAAGTATCAAACTATTTGCATATTGAAAATGTTTTAGTATGATCTGTCCCCCAAGGGCTGCTGTGTGAGTTACTTTAAAAAGGCAATCAGTCATAATTCACTGGCTCCTTGATCCACAGTCTAACTTGAGCCAAAAATACCACTGATGATTTTCAGTGTGAGAAGTTGCTTGTTACCTGGGAATTACTTTCTGTTTTTTAGGGCCATTGGCCATCAACGTGGGAAACGGCATTCAATGGGCTATGGTTGCCTTTCTGGACTTGCTACCAGTAAAAGATAGCAGTGGAAGAACTAGGCATGAGCACATGACAAAAATATTCACTATACTTTGCCTGAAATGTGAACTTTAGATGTGACTACATCTCAATCATCAGTTTATTGCTCGTGTGTATTGGAATGCTTTTGTCTTTTTTGAGGTTTTTTTTAAAGGGGAAAAATTGTAACACCCCAAAGTTACTTTTTGTGAGACTGCTTTTTACAGATCTGCATTTTAGATGTCAGTTCAGTAAAATGTCAGTTGAGAAAGAGCTTAAATACTGAATGGTTAGGCTTACAAACAGTGCTTAAGCACTTCACTAATGGGGTTTTTATATCATTAAAATAATTATTTGAAATCTCCTCCAAATTATGTGAAAATCACTAATCACCTGGCAAATTCCATGGATTCTGGGTCTGTCATTATGAACAAGATACTCTGGCATCTCCTGATTAGAACCTTTACTTTTTCTCTGAAATAAAACCTCCCAAATCAGAACTGCCTCAAGACTGATGTGATCAAATCCCCAGTCGGGCAACACAGTCTTGCATCCCGCAAGTGGGTTTCTCTCTGACTATCTGATTCTCTGTAGAGATTCAGCTTCCTGGTCAAACCGAGGACTTCTCTACAAATTTCTTGCAGCTTTTTTTGTGTCTTCTCACTTCTCGTGGCAGCGGGTGACTCTGGTGCAGTGCTAAGCGAGTTAACAAGTAGTGACAGCGCTCATAGACTTCTCTAGGAACGTGATGTGGCAGCACAAGACAGCTCAGTGGTGACGACACCAGGAATTTGCTGCGAGGCCATTCTTCACGTTGCCTCAACGAGCCATTCTGGCACAAATGTTATTCAAGGGCGTTGCGTGGCTCTGCTCTGCAAGAGGGTCAGCAGCAGAGGGGTCTTGCAGCCTGCAGGTGCTCCCACAGGAATGATGACAGAGATCGGTTCTGCACACAGCTTATCAACAAGAAAGATCTGTTGTTAATGCAGAAAACATTGCATCAGGGCTTTACCGTGTCTCTCCATCTCATTTAGAGACTGCAATGAGATCACACATCAGAAAATCCATTTTGACAGTGCATATTGAAGTATTTCTCTTGTATTATGCAGGATTATGCTTTGTAGTACAAAACTATCCGCATTTCTAGCAGCCAGACGTCAGAGGTTTGACTTACACTCAGAGAATGAGGTCATCCTGTGTAGAGGGAAACCCTCTAGCTAGTGTGTCTGCAATTTCCACCGTTTCATAGAATCATAGAATTGTTGAGGTTGGAAGGGACTTTTCATATTATTGAGTCCAACCGTCAACCTAACACTCACATAAACCACCACTAAACTGTGTCCCTCAGCAGCCCAGCTACCTCTCTTTTAAGTACCTCCAGGGATGGTGATTCCACCACTTCCCTGGGTGTCCTGTTTTCAGTGTTTGACAACTCTTTTGGTGTAGAAATTGTTCCTAATATTGAATCTAAACCTCCCCTGGTGCAACTTGAGGTCATTTCCTCTTGTCCTATAGCATGTGACTTGGGAGAAGAGACAGACCCCCACCTCTCTACTACCTCCTGTCAAGTAGCTGTAGAGAGTGATAAGGATAAAGGTTTGAAGGATACAGTAATATTTGTGAAGGAATGGCTCAGCTTTGACAATTTATCTTTGATTGGTTTAGTTTACTTTTCTTTTTGCCCTGTTTCACTCCCCCCAGCTGTAGCCTGGGCTCATTCGAGCCTGGGTGTGCATAGCACTGACTCCAGGCTGGAACTTGATGATCCTCAAGGTCCATTCCAAATCTAAACATTCTATGATTCTATGATCCACAGGCTGCATTTGCAGGGAGCAGACCCGCCACTCAAAGAGAGCTGCGGTGGCAGCGGTGAGCGGAAGGCAAATGGCAGGAGGTGATGCTGGAAAGTTTACCCTCCGTCAAGGTAATAAGCTGCATTTGATGGATTCATCTAACACATCAAATCCCGCCCGCAGAAAATTGAGAGCAGGGTTTTGTGGCTTCTTTCTTATATTTTTTTTCATTGAAACAGATCTGAGAGGGGAAGGAAGTGCTGTGCGGAGCCAGAATTTTCCCATTCGTCTCACAGCTCTGCCAGTGAGTTTCTAGGTAGCTTTTGACCTCTACCTTAACCTCCTTGAGTTTGATTTCCCATTTTGAAAAAATAAAGAGAAAGTCGCTGGGGATCATAAGACAAGAAAAAATGATCTTTTTGTGAATTTACTGGTTGAATTGTAGTTCGATTCCCTGTTCTGCTATCTGTATTTTGTGAGACTGTAGAGAGATCATGGGTTATCTCTGTGGTGTAATTTTTCTGTCTGTGATACAAAACCAGAAAAACTTTTGGTCTGTCTCCTGTTTTTAGAAAAATAAACATGCCCATTGTTATGTATTTTACAGTGGTTTGCCTTCTGGAGGTCTGACTTCAACTGCGATAAACAGTTTTGAGATTTCTCCTTGGAGCACTCCGAGGTCAGTGGAAAGATGCTGCAGAAGAAGCACGTTATGCTAGGTAATAACAAGAAAGAATAAAATGAAAGCAACTTGATTGTATAAAAATTGTGAAATGTCCTGCAACAGTAGAAAGCCGTAAGGATTGAGGATACTGTGCAGCATAAGGGAAAGACTGATCTTACCCACAATAGTTTTGCATAGCTTTTCCTGTTCATTGTACCAAGAACTGACTCCAGTAAACATTTAAACGTGTGCTTAACTTGATTGACATGAGTGGCTTTTTGACTTCAGTTTTAATGCACATTTAAGCTGAGGCATGGCTGTTTGTGGGGTGGGGATTTACTATGGGATTCCCTGGTCCTTTACGCACATGATTTCATTAGGTGTTGTCTGTTTCTGTAGCGCTGCCTCAGGGCATGAGCCAAGCCCAGCTGAAGTCAGGGGGAATCTCTACAGATTTTGATGGCAGTTGGACCAGGCTTTATAGGAAATAAAAACAGATTTTGTGGAACATAAAAGCCAAAAAAAAATCCTTCTAAATTTGAGGGGATGAAATACTCATTTCCTGTTTTAGGACTAGAGACTTTATAAATCAAGTTTTTAACCAGAGCAAAATTTTACCAGCTGTACTATAAACTGCTGAAAACAAGGAGAAAGTATAACACACTCATAGCAACCCTTTAGTTTTCACTGAGCAGAAGGCATTGCTTGGCTGCACGTAACGGTTCAGCAGGAGGTAACGATCATGTTTATTTGGGTTCACAGGTTCTTTTGCAGTTGTATGCTTTCATAGTACCTGGTTTAAAAAAAAGAAAATCTATAAAGAATATATTTACAAATGCCATCTTATCTGTGGTTTCATGCCATAACTGTCATCTCGCATAAGGTGAGATGACTTTCGATTGCCATGCCAAGTCATCATAGCTTAACTTGTGTCACAGCTCCAGTTTCTGCTGTTGGCATCAGCTCATAATAGAGTTACAGGATTAGAAACTTGTCATTCCTGAAAGCCTTTTTGGTAATGAGCAGAGTTTGAGAGATGGGTATGAATCCTATTCAATTGCATTGTTATTCTCACTCTTTTGGTGGCCACACTAATGGCAGGTTGGCAGGTGCAATTGGGAATTCCAAGTGCTGGCTTTGCATGCTGCCCTCTGCTTCCAGATGAATCATTCTCTAACCACAATCCCGGGTGCTTGCACTTGGTGAGATAAAGAATGGAAATGGTGGAAAGCAAGGAGAAAAAACTGGATAAAAGAGAGAGGAAAAAGGAAAAAAACCCCAAACTATTCACCAGTGAGATAAGAGTATCTAATATGCCAGTGGTGGATAACTTCAGTAGAGACAGGTAAGAATAGTAAACTGTCTAATAGGACATGAAGAGGAAACTAGAGACCATAAAGGATGAAAGTACAGCTGAAATCAAAGAATAAGGTGTGATAAAAGTCAACCAAGACAAGAATAGCACTGTCAGCTTGGAGTGTCTTTGTGTTTTGAGTCCTAGTATCTGCTGAGTGCTTGCTGTCTCTCAGGTCCTGGAAGTGCCAACTGGACCTGGGAAGTCAGAAGGTCCAGCTTTGGAAGGCCTCTAATTTGTTTAGAGATACCCTTTTCCAGTTTCCTGCAGATAACTGCAAAGGTTACTATTGCTACCAATTACTTACTCAAAAGGTTAGTTTCTGTCTGGGAACTAAAGGAAGAAATGAAGGAAGAACAAGGGCTGAAGATGTTAAAAATGCCTAATTATAGGTGCTGCAAGTTTTGGAGGGCAATTTGCAACAACTATAAAGGGACCTCATTAATTGTTGGCTGTTCAATACCCGCTAAAAATCAGGAAGCTCTATCACTTCCTTCCATCTGGGAAACTGAATAGTAGTTGCAACTCTTATCCTGGGGCCACAAGGGCAGAAATGGATTCTCTGGTTTCTATTAAGATGCAAATTCAGATCTTTTCCACTTTAGAGAAGTGATGGTATCTCTTTGTAGAATAAATTCATTGGTATCTAGTAAGTCTGTTCCAATCTTTTTCTTCTTTCTTGCAACTTATTTTTATAAGTCTTACAGGAATTTAATATCTTTGAGATCCCTATCCTTCAAAATGGAGATTCAAAAGTTTTGGGAGCAGGCTGACTGACAGAGGCAGGCATACACAGTGTGGCTGAACAAGATGTTTCCTCTGCAAACCCAGCTGGGAAGGAGCACTGCATTGAGATCTGAACTGGGGAGATCCTCAGTGGGTTTGGCAACTGTGATTTACACCTTATGAAAATGGGAGCTTTGACTGAAGTGATTTTGCTTTCAGTCCATTGTCAGTGGTGAAACTGCTGTGATCTTCAGCAAGATCAAGTTTTTGTCTCTCATTTTCCATCTAAAAGAACTTCCTATCTGCAATGGTTTTAGTTGGGATAAGGTTGACTCTTTTGCTAGCACTTGGTGTAGTGCTGCATTTTAGATTTGAGATGGGAAAGAGTGTTGACAGTGCACTGGTGGTTTGGGTTGTCACTATGCGCTCCAAGGCCTTTTCTGCTCCTCACCCCATCCCACCAGTGAGTAGACTGGGGATGCACAAAAGCTTGGGAGGAGACACAGCTGGGCCAGTTGACCCCAAATGACCAAAGGGATATTACTTATCGTATGACATCATGCTCAGTGTATAAAGCAGGGGGGAGAAGAAGGAAGGGGAATACATTCAGAGTGATGGCGTATCTATTCCCAAGTAACCATTATATGTGACGGAGCCCTGAGTCCTGGAGATGACTGAACACCTTCTTGCTGATGGGAAGCTGTGAACTAATTCCTTGTTTTGCTTTGCTTTGCTTTGCTTGTGTGTGCAGCTACAGCTCTGCCTATTAATCTGTCTTTATCTCAACCCATGAGTTTTTCTCACTTTTACTCTTCTGATTCTCTTCCCCATCCCAGCTGGGGAGAGTTAGAGAGCAGCTGCATGGTCCTAGTTGCTCGGGTTGAACCATGACACTATCACAGAACACCTGGCCAGACCTATATTAAAAGCAATGTTACAGAGGCCCTTTTCCCTTCACCCAAATATGCCTCAGTCATCCCTCTAGAGACAACACAAATGAAGGCTCTGTCATCCCACCCATTAGAGATCCCATCGTCTTTTCTCATCAGCACCTCTTCAGACAGAAAGGTGTTTTAACCTGAGCAAGCTGTGTGATAAGATTATGGATATTTCTGTCTGATGGAAGAGGTAGCAACCCATGGGAAAGGCACCCCCTGAAAGTAGCACCAGCTTCTGTGTTAATGTTTGGGAAGCAACCATACAAAATATCCCAGTAATCTCAATGAGTGTGTTTTAATGCAAAAGCAATCCCAGTCTAGTAACAACATTTCAAGTAATTTTAATGTCTTTGTTACAGTCTGCTGTGGCTCCAACTATTCCACAGGGCTTCCAGAGCCATTAGGCTGTGTGACATGCATACAATATGGTTGTCAAGATACTCTTATTTCATGTATGTCAATTAGCTGCCTGCATTAAGTACGCTAGAGAGAAGTGGCAAGGACAAACTAAGAGAACCAGCTAAAGGCAAGCTTAAGACAACAGAAGAGAGAGAGAGAGAGGAGCAGAGATTCAAGAGACACATTTGGGAGACAGCTGAAGAAAATGAGAAAGGAAAGAGTTTGAAGAACACAGGCTGGGGCTGCCTGGGGAAGGATGGTTCTGAGAGAGATGCTAAAAGGCTAACAGAAAGTAACACCTGAGAGGAGTGGTTGAAGCACTTGAGGCACGGTCTGGAAAAGAAGAGCTCAGCAGGTGGTTAGGAGAGCTGGAGGCTCTTTGCAGGGATGTGTGCGTCTTAAAGGCTGGTAATGTAATAGAGAAGGCCCAACGGATTTTTCCAGAGTCCCAAGGCAAAAGCTGAGACTATGACTCTCTGGATTGCAGGATTCATCATACTGTTAGAGTCTTCTTCACCACCTGAAAACCAAGAGTCTATTGCCATTTCATCTACTACTTCAAGGGCTTGAACATAGCAAGGAAATCTCCTGAACTAAACTAACAAAAAGTTTAAAAAAAAATATCTATATATTTGGTTTAGCAAGCATACATTTCATGGGAGAGTTCTTGGATTGATCTTCGTTGGAGATCAATCATTTGATCAAGTGAAGTGCAACACTTCATTTATTTATTGAGGCAAGAATGAAGGAATTGCTAGACCAACCAGATGCTGGTGGGATTCAGCAGCCTGGCTCTGTGTGTCTGCCTCCTGATGTTTTGCAGAGAGAGGCAAGGAATGCCCTAACAGATGATGGGGGAATAACTTGCAGACAGAAAGTTTCTTCTGGATAACTCCAGACCGTCATTGATTGGCTTCTGCCCTGAGGCATTTACAGTTTATATCCCTAATATCTTTTTATATTGCCTAATAAAACTGTTGGCTGTTGCCATTACATGGGTAATGGACATTTATATAAAACTCTTTATGAGCTGTAGATGGAGATCATCCTTTTCACCACACACATGGAGCCACCTCTGGAGTAAAATGCAGTAGCTGTTTAATAGCTTGGCACTATTAACAAACCCCAGTTACAATGAAGAGGAAGAATGAAGACTCCTCATCTAGTTGAGACAGAATGAAAAATTTAGAAAACCAGATTTTTCTTCTCCCAGAAGAGGTTAGACCAATGCAGGGCTTTTCTGTGCTTCCTGAAAGTCATTAAATCCAGGTAGTTTGGGTTTCTGTTGCATATTGCCTTTACAAAGACAGAAACCCATTGCATTTCAAGTGTACCATGGAGGAGTTCCTCTCTGAGGGTCATCTACTCTGGTTTGAGAGGGACAGTAAATTCGAGCATCATCTGCATTAACCCAAACATGATTCTTCGGTGAGTTCTGATGTAGAAAAAAATGCCTTCTTGAGCATGTTTGCCTTTAGTCATTTAGTATTTTGTACTCTTCGTCACTTGAAATAGTTTTCTGTGGGTTTTTATTTTTAATTCTGCTTTTGCAGATTGCAAGAAATTATTCCTCTAGGAACGATGAAAAGTCATTGTTGAAACTAGCAGTGATAATTGATTGCCATTTGCCTTCACAGAACCATTGTTCAAAAGACAGAATGAAATATAACTACAGAAACTATGAAGTCCTTGGTCTTGTCAATGGAAAGGGTTGTCTGAAAGAGATGTAAATAGATAAAATGTAAAAAAAGCAATTCAGGCAATATTTGCAGAGTCTACGTAACATTTCAAGACTATGAGAAGAGAAGAATTTCTATTTTGCTTGGTTTACACAGTATATAATGTTTGATGCAAAAACCTATTTCAAAAAGAAATTGATTTTTTTTTCCTCTCATTGCTTTCATAAGCTCGAGAGTCTGAAGCACTCACGTAAAGATTTCTATCTTCAGAAGATGAGAATTAGTTAAAATCAAATTAAAAAATAATCTTCATAATCTCCTGAGGATAAATATTTCCTTCCTATGGTATTTGGGGAAACTGAGAACAGAGCTTAAGTGGATTGATAAGGGCTTTCCGTACCTGAGCCTGTGTTAGAACAGCGGAGTCCTTGTCTCACGGGTTTTCCTCCTAAAAAGGTGGAGGGGGGTTGTACCCATACCATTAAGTTCCCTGTCTTTCTTAAATACATGCCATCATTATAATGTGTCTTACCCATTTGAGTTAATCGGATATAAAACATTAACTTTTGCAGAGGTATTAGAGCTTCACCAAAGAGCACTCACAGATATTACAGAATAACATCAAAATTAACATGGAAGCAATTTAGTCCTTCAGTTTAAATGCCTTCAGCAAAGGATTAAGATTTTGCCATCACCACTCAAGCAGTTTCTTACAGACTCTCTGCTTATCGTGCTCTCCTTACTTGTTGTGCTAGTTATCTTTTTAAAGTAAAAATGATGCTGCGAACCTTTCCTTTGGTTTCTGATAGCTTGTTTCACCATTCAATTCAAAAAAGAAAGTACCAGTGTTTTTTACCAATGTATTGCTCATACTTTTCTCTAGATATTACCTATAATATCCAGATGACTTAATGTTTGTGAATTTTTCTCCTCTCTAGGGCAAAGACTGAAAATAAACGCTGTTATGAGCAGGATTATGGGATGGGGAAGGCAGCATTCATTAATACATCCCAATCAAGCCTTGCATATCGATGCTGTGGATTAGAAATGAAATAGGATAAAAGAAACATTTTTCATGCTGGTAGAGTGATAGTGCTGAGCAAGCTGAGGGCATTTCGGCCTGAAGCAAATTAGCAGCTCTCCTCTTGCAGTGCTCCAGGTGAAAGAAAATTTTGTACTGTCAGATTGCAAGAGACAGTGTAGGTGGAGGTGAACAGCAAATGGAACCATCGACACATTTTCAGCCAGAGAGGCAATCAGTAGGAGCTCCCTGTGTGCACCCATTCCCCTTTAGATACAAGAACACGCATTTTAAAAAAAATTTGCATTTGACAATTCACGTGATGCGCTGATCCAATTTTCCTGGACCTTTTTTATTAACCTACTGCTAGGTCTCTTTCTAAGCAGTATTGCTTGTGTGATGAATATCTGATGTGGGAGAAAGTTACATCTGCTTGGAGTCTCTCTGTTGTGGTAAAAAGGGAAAATGAAACAGCTGAAGTGAGCAACAGATGCCAGAGTGCCCTGAGCTGGAAGGCAAGAGCTCTCTGGGTTCAGAGGGACTCAGAGTACAAACTAAAGCATGGTCTTAAAGAGATACCAAGACCCTTTTGCTTTTTCCCGGGAGCCTTTTAGATTAAATTAGCATAGACGGTGGGAGAGTGTAGACTGGGAGCATGGGGATGGCAAGCATATCGAGGAGAGCTAGAAACTGGATTGTGACAAATAATGGGGAAGGGACAAATGCAGTCAGGAGCACAGTCCTGCATGGCACAAGAGATGAGATGGAGGGATGTCATGGCAGGAAGAGTGGGAGAGGAATAGATGCAGGAAGGCTGTAGCCCACCTTAAGGAGAAGGCAACCATATCAGAGAGAAAATATGTTTAATCAGTGCTTGGACAAGTGTGCTAATGGAGAACATGGACATAATTTACATGTACAGGTATTTATTGAAATTTGAACACCTTAATTTTCAACTGAATTTGATCCCTTACGCCTCTGAACTCAGAGCAGGTGCATAAGCTTGTTAAATGACGAGGGAGCATCTTCTCACTTCCAGTAAGAGAAGTTCACTTGGTGGGTAGTCAAAGCTGGTGGCTGTCAGTGATGGGGCAAGTACACATTTCTGAACCTCACATTGTCTCAGCTGTACAGGGAGTGACAAAAGTGGCTCCATGGTGTGGCTGTGGCAGTTCGCTGTGGCTGGAAATATACCTTTGGCAGCTGGGAAGGGGCCTGGAGTTTGTGGAGTCCAGCTGCAGGAAAAGTACAAGTAGTGGGGAAACAGATTTGGGGGATACCTTACATCAGAGGTAGAATTGTTCGTGCTTTCTTGTTTCACAAAATTCTCCTATTTAAAAAAAAAATAAAAAAATGTGTGTAACAGCTTGAATCTTCTTTCAAGAAGAGTCCATGGTGGTGTTGCCTAGTGTCGAAGCTGGTAGGTAGCCCTGCATATATTATCCCTGAATATATTGCACATTGTCATTGTTATCATTGACCTGGGGCTATGAGGCACTTGAAGAGTGCCAGTGCACAAAGCTTGGCTACCTCCAAGGTACAGGGCAAGCTTGATGTAGTATGGGTTGCTACCAGGGGGACTAGGTCTTTCTCTTGGGCTGTGCTTGTAAAGATTGTAGAAGCAAGAGCAAGAAGATCTGCATATGGATGTTTCTTTCCCATTTCTCTGTCCCCAAGTGCTGTTACAACCCGCACCACATCTCTCACCAGATGTACTTCTTTTGTAGTGGTGCTGATGTCAATGTGTGGTACTCACATTTCCCCATGGCGCCATCAGCCTTTGATCTAGTGCTGGGCCACGCTGTGGAGCACGTGACACCCCTCCCTTGATGCTGGTTGGTGAGGTCAGCTGGAGGAGTAGTGTTCTGTCAGTCTGGGCTGTCTCCAGGCTATTAAACTCTTTCTTTTTTTTATTTTATAAAACTGGGAGGCTGCTGCCAAGTTGTCTGTTGGCCTTTGGTCCATGCTAACATCCAATCCATGTCTGGGAGAAGGTACAAGGCTGGGGACAGGCAATGTCAGGGACTATCTGGCAAGTTAGCAGTGTAAAGGACTGAGTTTCAGCACTTGGGAACATTCCTGGCTCTGTTTGTAAGCAGAAGTGTATATAAGTTTATAAGCATATGTGTAAGCATACTCTCTAACTACTGTTTCCCCACAAACCCTGTCATTTTTCAATGATCCTTCATTTATTCAATCCAGATAGAAACTGGTTCCTTTGATTTACATTTTTTACACTCTCTCATGCTCCTGCATATTTTAAATCTGGAAAGAATGTTTGTGATCTTCCAGTCTGATTGCCCACGTAACACTGCATTTCCCCATCAATCGACAAAAGTGATAGTTAAATGGTTAAGGCGTTCCCTTTATAAGCAAACAACCTGTTCTTCTGGCACTTTTTGGTGCACTTGGAAGTGTTCACTGATAGATTTAAATTAGCAGGATACCACTTTGAATGCAACTATACCAGCTTTTAGCCTGCCTTCATTTTGAAACAGGGCTTCTGTGCTCATACTCTCTGTACATCTATCTGTCACTCTCTTCCCCAGGATTTTTTTGGCTTGTGCAATTTCAATCACATTTAGCGATGGTCCCAAGGAGATTATTTTTTGACAAGTTCTAATATAATAGAGGGTGGATTGATGAGAGACACTGCTAATATCCCTGGGACAAGGGCCACAACATGAACTCAAATGTTATTAAGGCATCAGAGAGTACAACTGCAAAGTATAGATCCATAGGAGACCAGGCTTCCTCAGTTACGCTGCCTTCTGATAAACCTATTGTGTGTTTTTTGTCCATATTTACCAACCTGACCACAACACAAGTCTCCTGGATTTTCTCCAGTCTTATTTTCAAATTCACTGCCCACCGGAGTCCTGGATGAGTGGGATTCCTGCTTTTCCTACTCCTACGCAAATCTGAAGATATTCCTGGATCTCTTCCCAACAGGCCTTTTTCTTTGAAAAATTACTGTGTTCTGCATATAGAACTAGCACCGCTAGGCCAGGAAAGCTCAAAAGTTCGTTTTTCATGTGAACGAGTAAGAAACTTTTAGCAATTTTCAGCTTGAATGTCTATTCTGTTTATGGATCAGAGCAGAGGGAAAAAATGAAAGTTATAAAAATATTTTTGGAGTTGAATTAGAAATGGAAAAGATGTTCCAGAAATCACCTCTGTATCACTCATGGTCTCTGGTGTTGGCACACTGTGCCTTGGGACTTGCTGCTGGGTTTTTGAACAAAGGCTGTAAACTGGAAAAATAAACCAGGTTGCAGCTCCAATACTGCAGTGTCTATGCACTGAACTGGATCCTAGCAAGATGGAGCAGTCTCCTCCTGTACCAAATGGCAGAATATGAAGCAGCTGGTAGCAACAAAAAAAAAAAAAAA
>VXBW01001615.1:968886-1050592 GCA_013400375.1 Thinocorus orbignyianus
CTAGCATGGAGAGACTTGAAGGCAGTTTTGTCTTCTCGGTTCTTCCTTGAACTTGTGCATAAGCATGCATTTCCCCTGGGAAAGGGAAAAATATTAGAAGCTACTTTTATGCTCTCTCTCCTTTGGAGACATGAGGATTTTCAAGGTTTCACATACTGAAAGGTGATGTATCAGTGGCAGAAAATATCACATCCCTTGACATTTGAATAAGCTAATGGTCGTTTCCCTTGGGCTGTCTAATGTTGGAAAAACCCCAGGAATTCTGACATTCAGCTTGCTGGAAGTGGAATTACAGATGGCAGCTGAACTCATTTCAGTGAGTATGAAAATTGAGGGCAGGGGGTAAGAAGGAGAATGGCATAGCAGCTCTGTATTTCCTACTGAGAAAGTGGAAGTCAGATCTAAATTTTATTAAACATATAAATCTACTAGGATGTAGAAGGAAACAGTCCTCCGCCTCTTTCTCCAAAAATACATAAAGGGAAAAAGAATTTTGGAGGTTAGAGAGGGGGAAAAGGATATATTTTCCTGTTACAAGAAAAGGGGATGACCTTTTGTAAGCAGAGATATATGCTGTACCATATTTAAATAATCTAATCGCCCTTTCTTCTAGGGAAAAAAAATAGCAATTTATTTGAGCAATTGATAAGTTCCAAGAGAATAGATTGAAGTAACCAAAAGTACAATTTCTAATTGTTTATAGAAATGGTGCTGTAGTTCCCTTCCTAGGATACCCAGAGGCTATTAACAGAACCATGTAAACTGTTGTTTCTCATCACAAGTTGTACTGTACAGGCTTATTCTTGAGGGATTAATTTTATTACCTTCAGTTTCCACAAATCTTCCAGGTAAGTCACTGACCTCCAACCTCTAATGCATGCCTTTGTAAGGAAAAAAATAGGCACCTGCTCTATAATAGCTTGTTATAAAATGTTTATGTCATTTTGAGAAGCTTGGGGAAATTGTATCTGGTAAAACGTCCACTTCAAGATGTTTCCTGAAAGCTGTGCAGTTCTGACAGTAGTAGGATAATCTTGGCAGCCGTATTAGCCCTACTGCTTCTCGGGCAATAAGCACTGATTTCCTTTAGATTAAAATCATAGGCAAAATCTGTTTCTGATAATGTTACTGGGTTTTGTGGGGTTGAGAATATGCCTCAGATGGCGTCACTCTGCAACATGCAGAGTATGTTGGCCCTGATCCAGCACAGCACGTGAAAACCATGGTTCTATAAATATGTGTCTAATCCCCATTTTCAGTGAAAATGGAAGGCCCTCATTATCTCTCAACACTGAAATTTAAGGGAACAATCCTACCACCGTCGAGGGCAGTAGCAAGTGCTACAGATTTAATGGTGAAAACGTGGTCTAGAGTCTAACCTTACTGTGTAGAAACTGGCTCCAAACGTCACCAGCATAATAGAATAAAACCAGCAATTAAGAGCTTCGTAGTGCTTCATCCTACCCTGGATTTATCTGGAAGGGGTTTATACTTTCCCATTTAAGCTGGAGATACTGTGAATATGTGTGTTGTAAGGACCGTTCTTAGATGAGGACGTAGATCACAATTGATTTGGTTCACTTTTTCTCCCCAGTGGGCACTTTCTTCAGCTGCCCTGAACAAATTCTCCTAGTGTCTGGGGCACTGGGGCAAGTTAATGCTGTTAGAGTATTCCCAGTTGTGGGCTGCCAACCTTTGTCTTGCACTGTCAAGTCTGTCTAAGGTCATTAGTTTAAAGTCCAATTAGAAAAAAAAAAAAAAAAGAACCCAAACCATTGGTCCTTCGTAGAATCAGATGCTTTTTTTTTAAACCAAGGGTAAATGTGAATTGTGTGCATGGGCTGTGTAATTGAAATCTCTTGACTGAAGAACTCATATCGTAGGCAGAAGCAATCGTTTTGTGGTGAAATGAATGGGTAAATACTCAGGAGATTTGCCGTCTATTCCTGCTCCAGCAACAGATGTCAAAAACGGTTTGAGACGTGTTACTTAATATCTCTCACCAGCCTGTAATAGCCTAAATCCAGGGTGGTGGTGAAAGTGTTTGAAGAGAAGTGGTTATTTAACTTGCTTGTGGAAAGTGCTGTAACAGTGCAAAGTGTGATTGCTATTACTGAATTTATTTTGATACCTTGCTCCAAAGTAAGCCTGTGCAGAGGGAAATGATGTCATGAACTGGAAAGAGGATATGGGTATTTCCTTCTCTTAGCCACTAAATATCTGGAATGTTGAGTTCAAGTTACAAATCTTCTATTTAAATGCTATTTCTATCATAACATATGGATGAAAGCTGGACATCTATCAAAGTCACAACCATATGCATAAGTGCCATTGAAGGCTGTAGAAAAATATTACGTACTAAATGGATTTATAAAAATGTTGAAATTCATCAAAGAGTTCACTGACCTCCTTATCTTTAGAGTTATCTACTAAATATCTGGTACACTTTAAAATCAAAGCCAGAGTCTCGGGTTGGGAAACATGCTGTTGTGCAGCAGAGAACCAGAGGGAAAAGGTTGCAGAACTACCTTTGATTTCCTCCAGAAACGAATGTAACAACGGGGGTGACTTGCAAGGTATGTCTTAGAAGTGACCAGCACAACAGAGTCTTTTTGTCCTGTGCAGACAGAGTCCTGGTGAGACATTTCTGTACGAGGAACATCTGCCTCCTCTCTCCTTGTATCCCCTCTTTCATCCTGAGTCTGCCCTCTAGGTCTTTTCTCCATGAGAAGTTCCAGGAGCTTCTTTCAGTCCTGATGTCTTTTTCAGAGTGTTAACAAAAATGTTGAGTGGGGTTTGGATGTATTTGTTACCATGAATTCCCTCTTTCGTTCTCCTTTTCTACAGTTCTGTAAGCAATACCCTGTCAGGCAGAAGAACCGGAGTTCCAGCTTGGTGGGAATTTGTCCTTTAGAAACATTCATAGCGTTGTGGTGAACCTATTGAACCCAACTGGAGCCACGCTTAAACTCCAGCTAAACTATATTTTCAGCCATATATAGGAAGGCATGAATGCAGCTAAAACACACTCTAGTATATCACACACACTTGTGAAATCTGCTATGAAAAGGGACCAGTGCAATAATCTATCCTGACATTGTCTACGAGACAAACTACAGACCTTCTCTGATGTAATTCGTGCTCAAACTGGAGGAGATCATTCAAAGGCCAGAGAACAATCCACTTTTAGTTTAAAATCTACTGGTGGCGGAGAGCCTGCTATAGCCACAGCTTAGTTGTATAAACAAGTAATTCTCCTGGCTAATAAAAACACAGCCCCTGAGTTTGAATTCATCCACCTCAATATTTCAGCCAGTGGTGTTCATCGTACCACTGTCTGTGGAATTGAGAGCATGTTATCAGTGTTTTGTGCAGATACATATAGACTATGGACCAGCTCACTCCCTGATCTTCCGACCACAACGCTGTGGTTACAGACTGGCAAGATTTCCTTTAATAACAGTCACCTTCTAATAGCTAGGCAAGGCAATTTTCAGATCTAACAGATTTATCAGCCTGATCACTTAATAAATCACAGTCACTTATTTTCTGGTTCAGGCAGGTTTTTGAGCTGATTTTTGGATGATCTTTAGTAGTATTTCTTAACTATAAGATGCTGAATCCAAACACGCAGAAACATTTTATGATTCAGTAGGTAAAAAGGTTTCTGTTTGTTTGTTTCCTTCTTTGTTTCATTTAAATAAACAGTTTTGATGCCATTTGCAAAGGGTTGTGTCTGGAACTGATTGAAAATTTGCAGTCGGGAAAATCTTTGCAGGAAATCAAGTTTTAACGAAGCAGATATTTTTATGAGTATTATCTGCTTTCCATAAAAACCGTGCATGTTTTGTGGTAAGAACACTGAACCGTTGAAAATAAGTTCTGAAATGCTGTGGATCTAATTGCCTCTGCAGTTCAGACATCTCCTGGCTCCTCCTGTGTGAGCCATGCTCCTGCACTGGACTTCATTCCCTGATACCCAAGAGGATCTTTTTACTGTTAGTGAGACAATCTTTCTTCCCTTTAAAAAAAGATAATGGTAGTCTGAGGTGAGAGAGAGAGGTTTGTGAGCAGCTCAGCTGCTAAAGGGGAATGGGAAAGTGAAGGAGGTGGACAAACTCATGCAAAGTGTGTCCAGAGTTTGATTGCCAGAGCTCTGCTGGACACCCACGTGTGAAATACAGTCAGTGGGGTGACACCAACTCTCCCCAGTACTTCTGTTTTCCCACTGTGTTTTAAGTGGCACCCAGTGGCTGTTGATAATTCTCCCCAGTTTGAGTGGATGACTTGGTGCCATCACACAAAACACCAGTCCCTTACACTGGGGTCTGCTGCCAAATGTTATTATGCTTAATTACTGAATGATGTGACAAGGTGTAAGATACCTCTGTGGCAGGCTGGATGTGACAAATGACCTGGGAAGAAGTGTTGTAGATTCATTTGCGGCTGAGAAGAATGTCCCTAAAATTTTGGAGAGTGAGGAAATGCAATTTTGCTTATGTTAACATGGGTAACCTGTCCATATAACAAAATCCTGGGGCAATTCTTGTGTAAACTGGAGTAAATGTTTTAGAACAAATGAAAATAAACCTAGTCTTGGCTTCAAAATTGCTAATGAGAACAATGCACTCCAGTCCTTGTACACTGTCTCAACTGCCCTCATCAATGAAATGAGGTATCTCACTTCTATCCTGAACTAACCTATGTTCACTTTGAGTCAGTGATGATCAGCATCCTGTTGTTGGTGGGACTGGATGCTTGTCACCTAGGTTTTACTCCATCAAGGTTTATTTATAAATGATTTCCTCTTTTTTTCAGTTTTGAGCTTGGCTCTGGGGTTGGATAAGGCTCTGAGAAACCTGGGCTAGTGGGCATGGCACGTGAATTGGAACTAGACAATCTTTAAGGTCTCTCCCAACCCAAATCACTCTATGATTCTACAATGACACAACTGCTTGAGGCAGGAACATTGCAAACAACATGGAAGCAAGCTTTCAGACGCCGTACGGGCAATGAGAGAGACTAAGGGCTGCTCCAGTGAGTTATTACATGAATGAACTGCAGTGGTGGGAAGTTCCAGCAGAAGGCAACACAAGTGATGGTGCAGCTTGGTCACTCACTGGTATTCATGTTGGATGGAAAAAGTGCAGCACGTTCTTTGGAAAGTTGAGGCTGCTTAGAAGGCCGTATTAAGGAATACAAAAATCTGAGCAGCGTAGAAAAGATAAGCATTCAAAAGCTATTATTAGCTCGAGTCAACCCTGAGAGCAGCAGGAGAACATTGGGGCACACACTGAAGTTACCAACAGACTCTGAAGGCATTTAAGTGGAATTCCTTGCCCAGGGCACAGTTATTTGGGGAATGTACTCACAGGCAGCAGCAGAGACTACCTGTATAAGTAGCAAGGGGAAAGCACTGGAGGGTGGTGTGAGAGGGACAACTGAGGTTTCTGATTCATCCTGGCACTTAAGCACCTACCTAACCATGACTGTTTGAAGACAAAAAAACTACTTGTGCATTTGTATACTGTGCGTAAGTAAAGCTTCAACCCAAAGCCAATATAGAGAAATGATGGTGTATTACATGTATTACATATATGATTTTCTGTTAATTACTTATGCATTTTCTGTTTCTTGTTTCAAGATGAGCTTCCCTTTATCCCTTAATTTTTCATGTCTCCTCCAAGTCCCACATCTGGCTTGTAGTAGAATGTGGGGTTTCTCTTTTCTGGGCACCTTTCCTCTCTAGCAAGGCTGAATGATGCATCATCTGTTACTCTGATGCTTCCTTTTGACTCATTAATCCCCTTGTCATGTTCCGCAGTTCTAGTTTTTGCCATCTCTTATATCACTTTCCACACACCATGAAAACAGAACTTTAGCTTTTTTACCCCCGTCATTTAAGTAGTGTTTGATAAATAAATAAATACATAAATTGAAGTGCTTGGGAATCACTTGGCCTCTGAAACATTTTCCCACTTAACCTTTTTCCAGCATGAACAGGAAAGGTCCACTTGTGCCTCCTTTCTGTGTGTTCAGTGCTTTGTCCAGCTGTTTTTTGATACAGCCAGAACCAGCAAGTTCTCCTGCAATATTCATTAGACATTAACCTCACAAGGAGAACCTTTCTGAGTACATACTTGAAGCTGAAAAGCCCCAATGGCTGTTGCAACCCTTTTGTTTGTTTTTTAACTGGGGCAGTGACATAGTTAAGAAGTTCCGGCACTAAGCTGGGGTGGGAAACATATTTTTGTGTTTACTTTGGAGGAGTAAGAGGTTTCTTTCCTAATGGTATTTCTTGCTATGCCTCTGCTGCATTTACAGAGATTAGGGGATTTCTTGGATTGGTTTTCAGTATGGTAGTTCCAATACCCTTTCCAGTGAGAACCAGCTGCTGCAAAGGAAGCCCCAATATACAACCACAGTTAACTTGACATGCAGCTTACGTTTATGCCCTTTGCAAAAGGAAGTTATAGTATATGCACACCCACATTTCTTACACGTTTCTTTGAGTTGGAGGCTTTTCTTTTTTTTTTTCTTTTTTTTTTCCTTGTGTATGAACAGCCTTATCTTGTTCAATCAATGCTGTTTGCATGTAGTTATTATACCTTGCTGCTGAAGGAGGTCAAAGATAAAAGGCAACGCATTTGTTTTGGTGTTAGAAATCCACAGGTTTTGCAGATTGTCGGGGTGTTTTTGTCCTTTTTTTTTTCCCCCTCAGGTACAGGAATAAGAGAATTCATATCACAAATGATACAAGGTTTTCATTTTGGGGCTCGGAGACAAAATGCACGTTTTATGAATAACCAAGTTGAAGAAGAAATTATTAACTATCAGACATGTAATGAATGAAACACTTTCTTACGGTATTCAGTATTCTTCATCTCAGGTGATCAGTGACCTCCCATGCTAACAGGGATATTTGAATTGCATGTGTAGTCTCCAGCCATTGAAACGTATCTGTCTCTGAGGGGAAGCTTCTTGAATATTTGACAGCAGTGTTTAAACAAATCAGAGAAAGATATTTTAAATATGAAATACAATTGTTTAAGTAGGAATATGCTCCAACATCAAGGTGGAGACTATATTCTTACATAAAGAATTCAGGGATCATCAGTGACAATTTCCAGTGCTACAATTTTTTATATATGAAGAATGGATGTTTCACATCTTGCTTTCTGTCCTCCTGGTGATTTCAAGTTTACTTTAGAAATGCAAAGAAAACCATTACACAAAACTTCACTGGTGATGAAGCAAAGGCATAAACCCTGTCCTGCTTTACATCCCATTTTCCTCACAGCACCACTTACACCTGTGTAAGACAAGTGCATCTAACCCAGCTATTCTGATTTAAAGCCCTTTTGCACTCAGCCACTTTGTTGTGTCACAGACAAGGCATAAGGCAGAGGAAAATACAGCTTTTCTTTCCCAGTCTCTGGAGAAGACGATTTAGATAACCCAGTTCTCTGACCCACAAGATCAGGTACAAGAGCATCCTTCCTTTGTGTTTGGGAGATCCAGATGCCTAAAAGCCCATGCTGTCTAATCTGAGGATCAGGCAAGTGGCAATTTCAGCTGATCTAACCTGGCAGCTAATATAAATAAATAAGGAAGAACAAACTCTTCTTCCATTTTTAAAGTCCCCTTCGATGTCCTAGATAAACTCAGGGAATATGTAGTGTAAGTGAAAATCAGAGACTTAATGTGATTTCCAAGTCCTCTCTGCAGATATGAAATTGAAAAGGAGTAAAGGAGAAACTTAACCTGCTGAAAAATTCAAGGAATCTCTGAGCATTTAAACATTTCCTTTTTTGGAGGAGGGAAAGAAGCCATGACCCTCTTAGACCTGTGGTGAGAAATAATGGTTTGGTCCTTGTCTGCTCATATACGGAAGGCAACTACAAAGAAAATCAGTGGAGGAAACCCGGAGCTGAGAGAAGGTGTTACCTTCTCTTTGTCATAGGTAATGAGATGACAGATGGGAAAGAAGAAGTACTTGCTGAGGATTGATTAAAACTTATTTTTGGAGAGGAAAAGAGGTTTCCTTCTCCTTTTACCCCATCCCCACAGTATGTATGGCTGTAATTCACAGGGATGTGGGTGACTCAGGGGTGCAGTGTCATGGGCTGATCTCTGTCTCAAGAGCAACTCAAACACATCTCTCAGATCAGAGAAGCTGCTGTGCTGTGTGCACGTATGTGTATGCATATGTGCAGTGTGAAATCCAAATTTAAATCCAAGTTCACTTCATCCCATCTGTGGTTTTAACTTATTTGGATGCTGTTCAAACCCTACAAAAAACGAAAGTCTTGAACAAAAAGTTTCAAGTAGCAGAGGGGCTGGCCCTGCCCCAAGCTGCAGGGAAGCCCCTTCTGTGCAAATGGTCCCCAGAGCTTCACCCTCGTGGGTCACCATCATCCCCAAGATGGAGGACTGCAATATTGTCAACACCCCCTGGCTACCTGGTCAGGCTTTTGCAGCAGGCTAATGTCTGCTAGGAGGAGAAGCATGTGCATACTATTTTGTTTCAAAGCATCCTGCATCCACGGCCAGGGATGCCCGCTGCTCAGTGCTCCACAAAGGATGCCTCTGAGTCACGCTTCCCACCCCAAACATGGGCAGGGCTCCACTCATGAGAAATGTAGAGTAGCAACTATTTTCACATGGATATTACTGTTTCAACAAGAGGGAGCTGTTTTTATCCCTTCTTCATAAAATGCCACTAGCAGGAATGTTACAGAATCATAGAATCACAGAACCGTTAGAGTTGGAAGGGACCTTAAAGATCATCCAGTTCCAACCCCCCTGCCATGGGCAGAGACACCTCCCACCAGACCAGGTTGCTCAAAGCCCCATCTAGCCTGGCCTTGAACACTCCCAGGGATGGGCATCCACAACTTCTCCAGGCAACCTGTTCCAGTGTCTCACCACCCTCACAGGAAAGAATTTCTTCCTAATACCCAATTTAAATCTCCCCTCTTCCAGTTTAAAACCATTACCCCTTGTCCTGTCACTACACTCCCTGACAAAGAGTCCCTCTCCAGCTCTCCTGTAGACTCCCTTCAGATACTGGAAGGCTGCTATCAGGTCTCCCTGGATCCTTCTCTTCTCCAGGCTGAACAGCCCCAGCTCTCTCAGTCTGTCCTCATAGGAGAGGTGCTCCATCCCTCTAATCATCCTTGTGGCCCTCCGCTGGACCTGTTCCAACAGTTTTATGTCCTTTCTATGTTGAGGACTCCAGAACTGGACACAGTACTCCAGGTGGGGTCCCACAAGCACAGAGTAGAGGGGGAGAATCACCTCTCACGACCTGCTGGTCACGCTTCTTTTGATGCAGCCCAGGATACGGTTGGCTTTCTGGGCTGCCAGCGCACACTGCTGGCTCATGTTGAGCTTCTCATCCACATTCTTATCCAAAAACGCAGCACAACATCCACAGTGTGCTAGCATAAATGTGCATCTCCAAATTGTGTGATCTTTCTTGCCCCTTAGCAAGTGGAGTTGCACCTGAATCAGGTGACTGAGCCGTGTGACTATGCTGGTAATGGGTTGCCAAGGAGTGTCCCTTCTGCAAGGACCCCTTTGCAGATGTAGACATTCTCAGGGTGGTTTTTTCTCCCAGATTTGGGGTAGCAGAGTCATTGGGAGCAGCAGTTAGTGGCTGCCATCCTATTTTGAGATCCCTCATTGTGTACCAGGAAATTTGATGCAAGGGGTCACTGAGTGGCAAAGAGGCCCCAGAGCTGCATTTCTGCTCTGGGGGGAGGAAAAAAGGGAGGAATAGGGAGGAGCGTGGCAGTTCCTCAGCCCAGCTTTGGCAGGGCTTTGTGTGGATACGCTGCGTGGCTGTGGCTGTGTGTGCCTGCAAGGATTCGCTATTTGGCAGGCACGATTTAGCTCCCTTCCTCTGAAAATCTGACTCCAATTTTCA
Organism: Thinocorus orbignyianus; assembly: GCA_013400375.1. NCBI lineage: Eukaryota > Metazoa > Chordata > Aves > Ciconiiformes > Thinocoridae > Thinocorus > Thinocorus orbignyianus. The sequence continues at coordinate 978,818 of VXBW01001615.1, forward strand.
AGCAAAAATAGAGTATTTTTTTTTCCATTGGGTGTTGAATTTTATATGATGTTGCTACCAGTGCCAGATGACAACACTCCCCCTCCGCCCCCTACCACTGTGGAATGAAATGAAGCAGAAAATGTGGAGACAAAAGGAAAAAATGTTTTGATCTGGAAGAATTTGTTGGTGATTCCCCCTTTGGTTCCAGGCTGGGATGATTTCCTTCTGTTGTTTTTTTGCATGTATCTAGGTATAGAGAGACTGATTCAGGCAACCCGAGTGCCTGGGTTGCCATAACTTGACAAGATAACATTGCAGAGACACCATTAGCATTTCGTGATTATCAAAGAGACAGTGGAAAAGAAATCGTCTTACTCTTGTTGTATGAATAGATCTATTTCACAACTTTTTTGAAGGCAGATATGAGACAATCACTTGTGAGGCTGGATTTTTAAGTTTCACCGCCACTCTGCCCTATTTTTATCTGTTGCTTGAGATATCTCGTCCCCAGAAAAATCAAAAAAATTGTAAGATGAAAAAAAAAAATCACCATCACTGCTGAAATAGCCTCATATCTAAGTGTCAGTGGGGATGTTGCATCACTGATAAATTCAGCATTTAACATATTCAGGGTTGCTTGCCCTGGGGAGGTGGGGAAGAGAACAGGTTATTTCACCTGATACCATCAGGTGGTGATTTATGGCCTACTATCTTTTCTTTGACATTTATCTAGAGTTTTCATTGTTCATAACCTTACAAAATGCCTATCAGGTTTCTCTTGCCCTTCTCCGGGTGCAGCAGAATTTTAAATAAGAGCACAATTAAATGGAAAGCTGAATGTAGCCAGCAGGATGTTCACAATAATCCAGTACACTGGGGCTCTGTGCAGTATTGATCTTCTGATGTTTCAGAGGGAGATGACTTAAAGCCAAGCTTCTTTATAAAGGTGCAGGTTTTTCATCGAAACCTCCCTTCCATTATAATGGCGAGTTGTGTCAGGTTCTAAGTTGAAATAATTAGTTCTGATGCAAAACAGAAGTTTGAGATTAAAAAAAAATCTACCTTGATTGTTATCTAACTTCGTTAATGATTGAGCTGTGTTGGCTGTGACAATTTCCACTTGTTCATCACCATTAAAAAAAAAAAGTGAACCAAGAGCACAGCCCTCCAACTTAAAAACAATTACTGACTGCAGACAGAAAAGAAGTGAGGAATTAGTCCATGCAAAGATGTATAAGAGTAGATGGTTTCACAAACAGCTTACTTTCTACCTAAAAACTGAGAAAATGCCAAGAAATAAATTGGCTGATGCAAACTGAGTTAACTTGTCTATATAAAGGCACTAAACTCACATACACAGATATTAGAATTTGCACATTTTCTAGATTTATTCCTAAAATGTTGGCACACCCAATAAAGGGAGGAAAATACTGCACACCATTCAGTATAAATCACACCTAGGGCACAAACTGCTTGTTTTTTCATTATAATAAACAAAACAAAAAGTAGGGTATCATCTTTTATATTCCAGCCTTTGAGGTGCAAGTCAGGAAATTAAGGTGCAGTCCCCTGTCTTTACAGAGATGCAGCATATAAATTGAGATGTACTGTATATTTGTGGGAGGGGGAAGGTGAGGTGTCAAAAATTCCTCTGTTCAGATTTAGACCTCCCTGATGGAGATATCTGTGTGAGAAAGAGGTAGTCTTGAATCCTTGCCTAGTAAAAGGAGATGAGCAGAAACCTCTAGGGTGTGATTCATCTCTTTCTCAGGTGGATTTATAAAACAGATGAGATGAAACATGCCTTTACAGAGGCGATTTCTCTCCCGTTTCCAAAAGGCTCCTGATGTGTGACCACAGATTCATCCGTCCGTCCGTCAATCCATCCATCCATCCATCCTTGCATCGCTTATCACATGACCGTATGGTTAGACGTTGTCTACCTGGGCTTTGGTAAGGCCTTTGACACTGTTCCCCACAGCATTCCCCTGGAGAAGCTGGTGAATCATGACGTAGACAAGTGTACTCTTCACTGGGCAAAAAACCGTCGGGATGGCCATGCCCAGAGAGTTATGATTAATGGGGTGAAATCTTGACAGCCAGTCACCAGTGGCGTCCCTCAGGGCTCAGCTTTGGGGGTAGTCTTGTTTAACATCTTTATCGATGATCTGGATGAGGGGATCAAGTGCACCCTCAGGAAGTTTGCAGATGGCACCAAATGAAGTGGAAGTGTTGATCTGCTTGAGGGCAGGAAGACTCTGGGGAGAGGGACCTGGACAGGTTGCGTTGACAGCCAAGGTCAATTGTACGAGGTTCAATAAGGCCAAGTGCCAGGTCCTCCATTTCAATCACAACAACCTCATGCAGTGCTACAGGCTTGGGGAGGAGTGTCTGGAGAGCTGCCTCGCTCTGAAAAGGACCATAGGTGTTGGTCAACAGCCAAGAAGGCCAACACCATCCTGGCCTGTATCAAGAATAGCTTGGCCAGCAGGACTAGGGCAGTAATGGTGCCTCTGTACTTGGCAATGATGAGGTGTCACCTTGAGTACTGGGCCCTTCACTACAAGAAAGACATTGAAGTGCTGGAATGTGTCTAGAGAAGAGCTACCAAGCTGGTGAGGGGTCTAGAGAAAAAGTCATATGAGGAGAAGCTGAGGGAACCGGACTTGTTTAGTTTGAAGAATAGGAGGCTGAGGGGGGACCTCATTATAGGTGGGGCACCATCTACAACTACCTGAAAGGAGTTTGTAGAGAAGTGGGTGTTGGCCTCTTCTCCCAAGTGAATAATGACAGGACCAGAGGAAGTGGTCTGAAGTTGCAGCAGGGGAGGTTCAGATTAGATATTAGGAAGAACTACTAAGAGTAGTCAGGCACTGGAACAGCCTGCCCAGGGAGGTGGTTGAGTCACCGTCCCTGAGCGTATTTAAGAAACGTGTAGATATGGCACTTCAGGGCATGCTCTAGTGGCCAAGATTGTAGGGTTTTTTTTGTGTGTGTATGGTTGGACGCAGTGATCTCAGAGGTCCTTTCCAACCATAACAATTCTGTGATTTGTGATTTCAACGTAGGGTCAGTGACTGTTAAGTCAGATGTCAGAAGTGTTCATGAGACCAACAATTATGGCAAGGACCTACCAGGTCCAACTTAGGTGTGGGAGTCTGAACAGCAGAGGATTAGGAGGCAGATAAATTGCATCAATATGCTTGCAGACAAAAGTCTTATTTTCAAACGAAGCAGCTACCTTCAATCTTATTTCTGGAAGGTTCAGATCTGGTGGATCACAGCAAAGATGGAGGTGAATTTGTCTTTCTTTTCAAAAAGTATTTTATGAGTATTCCTTGAATTAGTTTAAAAATAAATAAATATATAAATAAAAATGAATTGATGACTGTACCTGACCTTGTTCTGTTCCCTGGTGCTGTTGAAACAGAAAATCATTTATGTTCTCTCCATGCTGAGAGTGCATTCAAGACTTTAAATTGCCAATGTCACCTAAGACCTAGGAATTAGGAGAATATCCATCTAAAGATGCCAAAAAGCAGGAGGGGGATAAGATCCTAAATCTTTCTCATTTGGTGGCAGCTAAAGAACGAAAAAGAGAGGGAGTTCAAAAATGGACCATAGCCACATCATGAAGCCCCTCACAGTTTCATCTGAGTATAAAAACACTGTGTTCCCATTATATCAGATATAATCAGTTAAATGGCCAAACTTAAGGTATTGTGATCAATCATTTCATTCCTGCTAGGTAGTCTTTCCTCTGCCTTGTGCTGGTACAGATCAGCATCCGCAGATGTCTGGAGACAACTCCCAGGTTTCCCTTAGGTTCCCCAAACATCCAGTTACTTGGTGCAAGAAAAGCAGTGTGAATATCTGCTGGGCTTCATTTAGGAAAACATCATTGGCCTGTAAACCTGGATGGACCATTGCATGGGGAATCCACAGATTACAATTCTCTTTCTTGGTTTCTTTTGCAGATGTCAAAACAACCTCAGACAACCTCTGTTTCTCCTGACCAAGTTTGTGAATGGTCTTGTCTATCACAGTGTTCTCTGCAAGATAAAGTTACCCTAGCATTGTGCTATGAAGCGCTCTGGCAGGAGAGTACTGTATATAAAGTCCATGTACCATTTCAGCTCAATACGCAATGGGACTGCTTCCACCACATGCCTGGAATTCAAGGCAGGTGTTTCTTGTCCTGTGAATGCACAGGAAACATATTAAAAGATTACATATGTCAAAATCGACCATCTTGATGAAATCCTTGTGCATTCTATCAAGATATGTGTCCATCTCACAACCAAAACTCTGGTCTCTTCTGTCACAATGGAATGAGCCAGGCCCTGCAACAGGACCTACAGGCAGTCTTTGTTCTTATGGTCCAATGTCCACAAGCACTCTTGCCAGGTGCCTGGATGGATGTACAGTCACTATATGTTGAGCTCTTAGCAACATATGCCAACAGACACTGGAAGAATAGATGAATCTGTGATGCCACAGTCAAAAAGGCTCTGAAGAGCCCTCAGGAAACAATGATGAGGACCAGGCTGTAGGCTGCCAAAGTTACCCTGCCTTACACCTCACTCCCAGGTACATATGAGAAACTGTTTAGAAAGAAAGCAGGTGGTTTGTGCTCTGGGCAGGTGATTTGATTCTCTGGCAGTTTTGTGGGTGGTGCTACTGGAGGCTGCGACACTGCTTAAGAATGAAAATTCAAAAGTTGAACTCTTGGAATGAAGTGGAGAGGTATTTCTGAAATTACTTTGGAGATCAGATATCCATATATCATTGAAACTTCAGATACTGAGGGAAAAATCTGTGTCAGTAGTTGGGGAAAGACATAAACTCAAAAGCTAGCTACCCTACAGACCTGAAAATATGTCTTGAGTCTTTTTTTCTTTCCTCTTCCTTATTTTAACCTAGAAAAATGGATGATCATATTAGAAATCCCATTAGAGGCTTGGCTTTATTCACATTCCTGAGACTTCACAAATTGCTTTACAGAAGTTATGGAAACTGCGATACCTCACTCTCCAAACAGGCTGCAAAATTTCCTGGAGTTAAGGCCAGTTCATCATCTAACCTGACCTCTGCTGTATCCATCCCAGGCAAACACACTTCATTGCATTTCCATCACACAGTCCCAGTAACTTGGCTTAGACTAAAGCAGTTATTTTTGGTCTGGAGGTGAAGGACTGCCGAGTGAAGCTGTGTACGATCAAGGTTTTCTGTTTCCAGAGTAACTATGTGATGCTGATATATTTTGCTCCATTCCAAAACAGAATGAAAGTCAATGTGCTTGTTAAAATAATACTCATAAACTGCCTCTTTTAAAAAACAATCTGAAGCTTCAGGCAAAGCAGTTAATATAAATAAAACAAAAATTATTTGTTTTGATAACAAAATGTAAAGCATTTAATTTTTTTTAAACTTTCTTCACTTGCCTGATGTATACTACAAAATTTAAATATGGAAGCAAAATGTCATTGGAGGTCAAAATGTTCTGTTCCATTTTTAAAGTGAAGTCTCACTGAAGCCAAGATGAAACATTTAGATGTAGACAAAGATAACAATGAAATCTGTTAACTCTAGGTGCTTAGGATAATTAGCTGGCCTACAGCTGAACTTTTTGTAGTTCTTGGGATAGAGAAGATGAATCAGAGACAGAGGAACCCGCTCTTCCGTGCAATATAGGAAAAGCTGCAGAGGAAATTTCATAGATAAGTTGGCCCAAACCTGGGTGCTGTGATTAACGCCCCTTAATGGTATTTTTGGAGAGTAACCCAATCACTGCAAAATTCCTCATCAGTCCATCTGCTGAACTCTCACATGAGTAGTTCTCAGAAGTACAGGAGCCTGTGGTCATTTGGCATAAAAATGATGTATGTGGCAAATCTCCAGTGTGATGCCTTTGCTTGCTCTTCCCAGTTAATGTGATTTCCTCATAGGTCAAAAGGATGGATCAGTTGGTGGTTAACAAAGGTGGTAATCCAAGTTCATCCAAAACATTGCCGTATGGCCTATGACTGCATCCCTGCTCCCTTGACTCAGCAAAAATGGTGAGAGACTGCCCTACAGCAGGAGACCGCAGGAGTTAAGAGTATTCAAGACAAGTCTCAGTGGCAGACTCTTACACCTGCCTTGATAAACTGCAGATTGTTAACTGCAGAGTGTTGGACAATCAAGATTGCATTACCCAAACTGCATTAATGAAAATGCAGCATGTGGTGCGGCATTGGAGGAATGCAAGTGTTTTCAAGAAGGATGTGCCTTTTAAGAATGAACATGTGCCCAGAAAAATGGGGCCATATCTCAGCACTTACCTTTTACAAGGCAAATCACAGCAGTATTAGCAGCCAGACAAGAGGAGCCATCATGAATCAGGGTTTTCTTCGCAGTTCATCTTTCCTGAGGGTTGTTCTAAGTTATTCTTTAAATCTTGTGATCTCACATCAGGAAATCACTCTGAAAGGATATCCAAGGAAGTTCTACTGCTTTATGTCTTGTTGGAACATAGGCATTTATGCAAATTTGAGGCTTTATTTCCTACAAATCTGCATTTAATATTCCAGCTGCCTCTTAATTCAGTTCTGAATGCAAAGGAAGCCAGTCCTGAACAGCATCTGAAGATGCCTGATGAGACTATGTTTCATACAAAGCCATGGTAGGCACTTTAAAGATTTTCAAAGAATTAAATATAATAATCTGACTGGCCATGAGTGTTGGTCAGTCCAGAAAGTTAGTGTTTCACTGAGAGCCACCAGAAATAAACAGTGAAAGGATCTATACTCTGTTCCAGAGAACATCTGTGCACTATTGTGTAGATTAAAATATTTTTTGAAAAATCTATGAACAAAACCAACAAATGCTCTTGGAGAATTCCCCTTTCATATAGCTGTTGCTGGTGCTGCTGCTGCTTTTGTTTGGTTCGGAGTCTTATCTAAAGCTCAGCTGTAGGTCGCAAACCAGAAAAAAAAGCACCATGACCACTGATCTGGGCAATGTTGGGTAAAGGAATCATGACCCGTTCCCTGGTGTCCTTGATGTGTGGTTTTGATCAGTTATTAGGCAGGAACACAGTGTTTCCCTCTGTGTGGTGATGCAGTTCTGCAACTAGGATCGTGATGGGTGAGACTAGACCCACTGCCTCACTGCCAGCCCCAGCTGTTCTCCTTCCCATGGGAAAACCCGAGCCCGCAGTACCATTTTATGGCTGGTGTTCATGGGGAAGGGGGTGAATTTACAGCCACCATTTATAGGTGCCTGCAGGGACTATATAAAGGGTATGGGTTGCACGGTTAAAGGTTATATTTGTAAATGTGCTGGTTAGGAAAAGGCCTTGAATTCTGAGTAGGTGCCTGACAACCCATATTGTCTGGGGCTTACACCCCAATATCTTACACCCCAATCCTCTCAATATCTTGGTCCGGGAACCACAAAAGGAAGAGCTGGATGAATGCCACTGTGCTATTTGCTGATGCAGTTTGCTTTTTCAATTGAATTCTGTTCAATGAACTCTAATTCCTTTTGATGTGTTATAGTATCATTTTGCTGGACACATCCGTACAGTTCATTTTCAGCTGGTTAATATAACACAAGGAGCTTCTGGCTGAAATAAGTGTAAATTAAATTGTTCTAAGTGAAGGAAATCCATCCCTCTACAGGAGCTCAGCACAGGACCTACTGACTTCTTACTTTCCATTTATGGTAGCTGGTTTTTTTTTCGGTTTGTGGTGCGTTTTTTTTAAAGCTTGTCATATATAGGTCACAGAATAATTTATGAGAGTGAGAATATAATTTTCCCATGCAGAAATGTAAAGCACTAGTACAGGGTTTTAACATCTTAGTAATACTGATTCAAGAGCTTATATTTCTCAATTTTAATGAGAACCCTGTCCATTCTGTGAAACCAGACCTCAGGTGGTGCATGGTGATATATGAACCATTTATTGATCTTCTGTAATGGGATGAATTTTGCCTGTCAGAATTAGTGAGGAGCAGCCCAAGTTTTAACTCAGTGCCTCATCTGTGCACCTAATTTTAATTTCATTATTACCAGCAGTTTGGAGTCTGACTTGTTTTCATATTAACAACAAGTATTTGTACAGTAGTCTTCCTAATTAAACTGAAATGTCAACTTTATGCCTGTATGCGATTTTATTTTCTAATTTAAAGTTCTGTTCTGCAGAAAATGCTTTAATTTAAATAACTCTCTTTGGGGAAATTTATTTATTTTGTGACTTTCAAGCAAATTATTGCATTTGAAATAAACAAGCCATGCATGTGTTGTTTCAAATTTATGAAATTGAAGTTGAACTGTTGCAAAGTTGCAAACAAGGGCGTCTCAAGTTCTGACCAAAGGGCAACTCTCTGGATGGGCTGCTGTGGGGTCATGGACTCCATGGTTCCACAGGTTCTAAGGCTTGGGGACTTTAGGACTTCCTTGATTTGCTGCTGAGTTGCTGCAGAGATTAGGTAGGGATTCCATAGATTTCTCTTCCGCAGAAAATTCTGAAATATTGAACCTTTCTTCTGGATCTGGATGGAACTTCAACATCTCTGCATGCCCCCGTGAAATATGATGACCTTTCAACACGGAGATCTGATAAGCACATGCTTAACTGCTTTTCTGAATCAGGACCACGCAGAAGAGGCTGAGAGCTGAGGCTGTTCAGCCTGGAGAAAAGAAGGTGTGGGGATAATTTTATGGATGTCTATAATTATTTGCTGAGGAAAATTAAATGATGGAGCTGGACTTTTTTTTTGGTAGTGCCCAGTAAGAGAAGCGGTGGACAGCAACTGAAATTCTGTTTAAACATGAGAAAAAGAAACTTTTTCACTGGGAGGGTGGTAAAACACTTTGCATAGGTTGCCCAGAGCTGTTCTCTCCAACATATGAGATATCAAAAAAACAGCTAGACACAGCCCTGAGCAGCCTGCTCTCACTGATCTTTCTTTGAGCAGGAGGATGGACTAGATGATCTCTAAAGGTGCCTTACAACCACCACCATTCTGTGATGCTGTGAAACTGAAGGAAGTCTAGTCCCTAGCTGGGGATGTTGCAGCAAGCAGGCTTTTTGATCTGGGAGCTGATGCTCTGCCTTTATAGCCATTCCAGCACGATACTGAGGATGCCATTGCTCACACAAGGCTTTTGAAGGGGGGCTCTGTGACTTGAGTATCAGATATTTTTTTTCTTTTTTTTTTTTCACCAGAGGATGCTCTGAAGTTCCCAATGGTCCTGCATTAGAACAAATAGATGAGTTACTGACCCCAGACAGGGCAATGGCAAAATTCCCAGCAAATTTAATGGAGCCAAGAATTCACCAAAGACAAGGTATGTGTAACAGCAACACATTTATGTTATATCTGAAGCTTGTTTACAACCTTCTGGAGTACTTATCTTTGACAAACAATCTTTACAGAACATCTGAGTGTCTAACTGCATTGAAGCAGAGCTGTTTGAAAGTGGTTATTGAGAACCATATTTAAAAATGAAAGAATGTCATTCACAGTGGGAGTATACGCAAAAGGAGCTCTATTTACAGCAACAAGGAATGCACCAGACATTCCAAAAATTGCAAACTTTTCCACCTTTGTATCTCTGAAAGACTTACTTATGCAGCTTGGGAAATCAGAAAGACAACCTCAATATAATACCAACAACCGGACGTTAATATTACTTCATAACAGACAAGAAGGGATATGTTTAAAATAATAGTCTTGAAAAGTTTGTTCTTTGCTTTTTCTAATTTCATACCCAGCATTATTAAACCAGGTTCTGCACTAAGTGTTTCTTAGAAAAATGCTATATGATGTATTAATTCCTACTGGTGAGATTAGCTGAATTTCCAAACTTAAGGTTTAGAGATGCAGGGTTTGCAGAAATATTATCATTGCACGTGCAAGGATACTGCACACATGCGTTGAACACAACAAGTTCAATGAAGTGTAAGAGTCTGACTTAATTGGGAACATCCTTTGGATTTCGGGGTCTTCAGATCCTGGTAGTGAAGTTCTCAATACATGAGGAGAGCTGAAAATCTAATCAGCCTCTGTCCTCCTGGAATCATGCAACACAAACATAACCCAAGCACACTATACACTGAAAGTGCAGTTTGAACCATTTGCTAGACAGCGCTACAAAGAGGATTCTTATCTGAAGAGGAAAAAAATTAACTTTGCTTTCAACTCTATTCCACCTCAAACTGTGCAAAAACTGGACCTCAGAGACCATGGAAGTTTTGTCACTGTATTTGTGTCTTGCTTCAGCCCCGTAAGATCGGCTGTGGTCCTGCAGAGCAGCCACAGTGCATTGTGAAATGCTGCTTCCAATAACGCAGGCACAGACTCCTCCTTTGCCCTTGCTGTATCCCAAGCTTCCCTATCCTGGGCAGAGCAGACCAGCTGTTTCATCTCCCTTGTAGTCTTCTATGTCATTACAGGAACAGAAAGAGGCTGAATCACAAGCAAAATCAGACCCTTTTTGTTCCACTTCCAGACATGTAATATTTAGAAAGTCTTTTATTAACTTAGTTGTTTGCATCATGTTCAGAAAATGAATTCTGCATTAGAAAATGTTTAGTATTTCCCTCCTTGCCTGCCACATCTCCTTGAGATGTGTTCCTAACACTCGCTTTGTGGTTGGGAGTGATGGGGAGATACAATCTATTTGATAGATATTTTCTTGAGCAAGATATTGAACATCCATAACAATTCTTCACAGTTATTAGATTTAGCCATTTTCAAAGAACAAAGCAGTGGATTAAGTTCCCAGTTAATTTGTCTTCTCTTTAATAGCTTCTAAGATATTTTTCCATTTCAAGTTGTGTTTTTTTTTTTTTTTAAAAAAAACAAAACAACACAACCAACCCATATTCTCTAAGTATTATCTGTAATGTTGTTCCTTACAAAGAGTGACAATGCCAGCAGTTGTTCCTTGGCTGTGTTCCCAGCAAGTGTAATTTAACAGGTGAGAAATAAAGTATGTGAGCGAGATAACAGTGTGATACTCTAAATTTAGATGATATTGAGAGCTCTTTTGTAAATTTTAATTATTCTTATTGTTTTTCCACAGAAGGCATGGATAGTCTTGGTGTCATCTTTATTAAACATGAAGAAGATTCTGGAGTTTGACTGAAAAAAAAGTTCTAGTTTTTCACATGTTGTTAGAAATGACAGAACAATTCTTTTTTTTGTTTTGTTTTTATTCACAGCTTCCTTATGAAAAGAAACTCTTCTGCTAGTATTAAGAAAGATAGCCAAGAGCCAAAGCATTACTGTAAATGATGTTTATAGATTGTACTTGATTAAATTCCCATTTTAGTTGGCTGGAGAGTTCATTTCTGTTCTGCAAGAATCTTGGTGGAGACTACTGAAGCCACTTAACTTTCTGCCTTGACTCTTGGCTTTGACAGGTCCAAGAACATTAGGTTTGTCCAGTAAGTTTGGAAACCTTGATACCTAAATGCTTTTCTCCCATTTATTTATTTATTTATTTATTTATTTATTTATTTCTCTGTTTTGATGAAGTGACTGGCTATATGTTGAAATTATGTGTTACTTTGATTTTTTCAAGCCCTACTAATGGTGTTTTGGAAAATAGGAACACCAGGTGGGATTTGGGTCTGTGAAAAAGCAAAGGGTCTGTCCTAGTTGTCTGATAATCGGTCAGCAGGTATCTGCCAGGTAGGTTTCTAAAGACGAGCATGCTGAGGTTACGGTAACAGTAGGAAAGCTTGTTTGGGTGACTCTTACACAAAGTGACCCCGGAGTTTCAGATGATTTTTCCTGAAGATGAAAGTTTTCTTTTACTTAAAAAAGCACATTTTGAGGCAGAGTAGAAGACTCTGGTGGAGTTCACCAATATGGCTAAAGGTAGATGCAGATTTGATGAATTTAGGATTCTGATTCCGCACTCCTAAGTGGCCAACAAGATCACTTATCATCAGGGTAAAACTTGATGTTAAGACACAAGGACTTACAGTCCTACATCTTGTTGATAGTTTTGGAAGTCTTATCCATTGTTTCTATGATGAAGAGTAATTATGTAGCAACTGATTATCAGATTTTTCCATAATATTAATAAAGTCTGTTCATGAACAGATAATGATTACTGTTTTCCAAGACTGCAAGAATTTATCTGATCTTATGTAAAATGCTATCTGATCTTATATGTAAAACGCTAACTGTCACTGTATTAGGAGGAAGTCAAATCTCCTGTATTCTACACCACCAGTATCCCAATTTTATTACAGTGAATGATAGAATGTAGCTCTTTGTGAAGTTTATCTGTTCATTTCCAAAGGCCTTTGGTTGCAGAACTAGGAAATAAACAGAGTCTCTAAAGGACGTCTCCCTAAACTTGTTTTAATGTGTCTGCATTTTGTTAATTTATTTGGAAGTGATTTTTTAAAGCCAAATATTGTTACACTGAAATGTGCAATATTGAGCTTCTTTGATTAAAGATATGTTATTGCTTTGAGCCTATTAAAAAAAAATTAAGCATCTCAACCTTGGAATTTGAATTGAAATATGTAATGATCCATGCATTCTCTGCTCTGATTAGCCTGTTAATTGATATGAATTTCAATATTCTTATGTTTTAATAACTCCCTTTCTTACCTTTTGTTAGCATTTGTCATTTTGATGGTCTCCACAGATATCTTAAAACCTAAGTACCTTCTGAAAATATTATATTAAGAGCATAATAATAAAACTCAAACAACAAGAATTCATAAAAATTATATTCGTGGTTTTTTTCCATTTTAATGAACCAAACTTTGATATCCTTCTTTTGCCACTACCTCTTCACTTCAGGAGTGATCCCAGTGGTTTCAGTAAGAATGCTCAGAGAACAGAATACTGTCAATAAAATGGCAGAATGTAGCAATTTGCCAGCATTATGTGTTCCTACTGTAAGTCTCTTTAAAAACAGGGAGAGAGGAAAAGGTATAGGGAAATAAACTCCCCTTCATATTCATGGAGAAGCTAATGGGTAACAGAGAAGTTATTCACTAAGACACTCTTTTCAGTACTATCCATCTTTTATGTTAAAAAGAAACTGCAATATTAGTTTCAGCTCCTGAACTCTTCTTTCAATGATCGCTGCCCATTCAGTTTAGAATATCAATTACTATATAGTTATATAATTCATCATAGTTACTAAAATTAAATTTAAGTAGAATTACATGACTTAGCATTTCAGAATCATTCACCTGAATTTGTAGTTCAGCACAGTTCTTTATAGACAATGACTGGTTATTTGTCAGGCTGGGTCACAGCTAAATTAATCTGTGGTTACTTCATCAGTGCTTCTCTGTTGCCTTCAACCCCCAAACAATCAGATTTGGAGTTTCCAGAGTTCCCTGAAAGCAACTGCAGAAAGGTCCTGAAGTTTCAAAAATACCTGGGTAAAGACCACTCTGGATTTTGACCATGATGCTGAATGTCGGGGGCAATGAGCTGCACTCGTGTCATATGGATTATTTCTGTCTGTGGCTTAGAAGTCTATGCTGTAAGAGCGTGATCAGTCTTTGCTCTGGCTGCTGCAGCTTTCTGTAGGTGGCTACACTTCATTAACTGGCAGGAGGACAATGGTGTATTTCCTTGGGAAGAAGTAGAGAAAATTAATCTTCTTGTTGATGCTCCACAATGTCCTCTGGTAGGAAAGCAGAGTATAATCACCTCTCCTCTGCAGTGTTAGTAATAAAGAGTTGAGATCTGTACTCTCTGGGAACTGTCTGGCGGAATATAGTGAGTTGGTATATTGACTTTCCTGCCTATCTTGCTGAATGATCTTGTTTTATTGCAAACTTCTAGGTCTTACATCTACATACGTCTGTCATTGCATAGGTAGGGTTTGCATTTCATTACACAAGTACTATGAAACCACTACATGCATTAAACACCTAGTCTATAACCTGTGGTCAGTCTCTGACCCACCGAGAGGGTTCATCTGGCCCGTGACCTGCTGCTGTCTTCCTTGAGAAGGCCTTCCGGAGGTGGACAGGTTTGTAATTTGATGCAGGTCTATCTGAAGCTTTTGGGAAAGAAAATGAGTTACTGTGTGTATACTGCTCAGTCTACACATGTGCAATCAGATGACTCATTACGGCAGGAAATTAGGCTGAGGTGTATGCCATGGCAAGGACTGTGGGCACTGCTGGCTTTGCACCAGGTAGAGGAAGTCTTCTGGCTCCATCACAGTTCAAATACATAATGTCACAGCTGACTGCAGATATGAGCTAGGAAAAAGAATGATCCTGAAACAAAGACTGGGCTTGAAGCAAAGATTTGATAATTAATTGTTTCTCAGTTTGGAGTGAAAGTGAAATGTTGGGCTTTAGCTTAGGAAGAGACATAAAAGGAGTGTGAATGAGGGGCAGGAGAACAGGAGAGGGACTCTTTGTCAGGAAATGTGATAGGATGAGGGGGAATGGTTGTAAACTAGGAGAGGGGAGATTTAGATTGGATATTAAGAAGAAATTCTTTCCTGTGAGGATGGTCAGGCACTGGAACAGGCTGCCCAGAGAAGCTGTGGATGCCCCACCCCTGGGAGTGTTCAAGGCCAGGCTGGATGGGGCTTTGAGCAACCTGGCCTGGTGGGAGGAGTCCCTGCCCGTGGCAGGGGGGTTGGAACTGTATGATCTTTAAGGTCCCTCCCAAACCGTTCTATGGTTCTATTATATGATTCTATGACTTGAAAAGTACATTGGTTTCATGTTGCTATGAAGAGAGAGAGGGAAATTGTGGGAATATTTTTCAAGAGTTAGCTTCAAGGTATAAGGAAACATTAAAAAAAATTAATTAGTCTTAATGGAGCTCTCTAGCCTGAGTTCCAGGGGCGTGTTTTGAGGACAATTAGTTTGTTGGGATGTCAACCTGAGAAAGATGAAATCTGGGGCATAAGAGCACTAATATCGCTGCTGTAACAAGGGAAGGAGTTGTTAAAGTACACGGGAGGTAAAGCAGCTGCAGCCTACCTCTAACAGGAGGTGGCTGTGCTCCTGGTCGTGGGATGGAGAATCAGCTGAAGGACTGAGGTCCCTTGTGGCTGCTGCTGCTGGCACGTGTCCTGCTGGAGCAGTGGTGAAGCTTGTCTGTAACTTCCAAGACTTTGTGACTGTCTCAGTTGTAGCATTTCTCTCAGCTTCATGTTTTTCCTCTGTAGCAGTAAACAAACCAAATGTTTCTCTGTATAAAGATGGATCATCTGCAGTTAGGGAGGCCTTCTGCGCCAATAGTTACAATTAAAAGCAGTTCCTTTGCATTGGGAGGAATGTCTGAGCAGTGGATTTGTCATCTGTTGGGTAAATTTATACCATTTTATTTTATCATTGTAGATATAAAAGATGTATCGAGTAAGCTGGTACTAAATAGAGTTATAAAACAGACAGAAACCTCATCCAAAGGGTTGGCAGCAATAACTCAAAACCAAATCTATTAGGGAGCTCAAGGGACAGGCAAGTAGGCAGCAAATCTCAAGGACAACCCAGTCATCCATCTCCTCCGGGTGCTTGCCTGGGGAATATCAGCTGCTCACCTGTCTGCATGTGACAAAATCCTCCACCTGACCCTCTTCCCACCCCAATCTCTTGCCCCACTGTGGGGAGCTGGGCTCCTGCACAAAGAACCCTGTGTTTTCTCCCATCTTCCTTCAGCATTCCCATGCCTGGTGCCCACAACCCTTTCCTTAAACTGCTGGTGGGTTTTTAGGTGCTGAAGCGTGTGAGGCGATCAAGCTCCCTTCCTCACTCTGCAAGCAATCTTTCCACCCAGTGCTCCTATTTCCCTCCTCCTTTTCTTTCTTCCTTTAGATCGATAACTCAGTGACTAAAAAAATGCTTCTAAAAACATACTGTAGGCCCTTTCTAAAGTGGCCTTGGGAGCCTTCAGAAGCTATGGAAACACCAGAAGTAACTATTTTTTCATCTGCAACTTAAAAAAAGCGTAAGTGACAAATACTTTTGTTAAGGTGACTGATTTTCATGCTTGAGAAAGAGCTGGCTGGTGAGCCTGTGCTCTCTATTTGGGGGAGCTCCTATTTGCTGGCAGTAAGCAACATTGGATGTCAGTTATCTGTCAAAAAAAAAAAAAAAAAAAGAAATTATTGCAAGCTTTGCACAGCAGAAACTTACACAATTCTGGGCAAAGCAGGGGAGTTATAAATGGGCTGCTGCAATCCAGCACACAGTTGGGACCCAGTAGATTTTCTCTTGGTAAATGAACTTTTAGAGTTGCTGGTACCCAGGAGCCACACTGCATCCCATGCTGGGAAGCCAATGTGAAGCTGGTGGCTGGCTCTAGCCACAGGTGATTTTCCATAGACCATAGGAACAGAACATAAACTGTGGAAAATGGGGAATGTCACTGAGTAACTCAGTTTCTTTCACTGAAATTAATCATCCACTGAGGTACTCCTTAGCTTCAGCTTGGCTACTGTCCACAGACTTTGAAGGTGCTTATCAGGTCTCACTCTTCATGCTTTTGTATGTCTTTATCTTACCCCTTCCAGTAGTGCAGCTGGTTTACCTCAAAATAATAGATAGGAAAGCATGATTTGGAGGGATTTTTTAAGAAAAATACTCCCTTCTCAATTAAAAATGATAACCCATGGCAGATTTATTATTAATTTGTGAGAATGCCTAAGAACTACACTTACTTTAGATACTCATTGAAAAAACTTATAGTTAATTTCATCCAGGCACCTCACAGACATCATTCTTATTTCTTGTCCATCCCTTTTAGCTTTCATGACCTTCATGCAATGATTAAGACAGGTTTGGAAAGCTATAACAGCGAATTCAAGCAGAAGATGTGAAGAACTCTGAAGACTTATGTTGGTGCATCAATCAAAATCACTAGAAAGCTTTTTTTTTTTTTTTTTTTTTTTTTGGCCCGTGATGACTTATCTGAGGATTATTTGTAGTGTTTTATGTGTCTGGTTTTGATAGCTTTTTCATAGTGACTATAGGTAAATGGAATGCAATTAAGCATTGTAGAAACACTTGGGTATTACTGCAGTCAGAAACAGCAATGTATTTGAACACCTTGCAGTTTACTCTACTGTTCCAGTGTCTGTCTACAGATACGGTTCATTTAAAATTGCTACAAAGCTGGAAAGGCTTTAAAGATGGCTAGCTAGCACACTTTCCAGAGCAAAGGAAACCAAGATAACAATGTGTTCACATCACCAGAAAAAGGAAGGAAAACCTGGGAATCCAAAGTTGTTTCTGATTGAATGTCATAAATGGACAAATGGGAAGACTTGGAAGTATGGGAAAGAAAGAAAGGAAGTGGTCCTAATGGATCTGGCTCTGAAGGAAAAATCTTCCCTTAAATTCACTATTCTGTCTTGACTGCCAGGTCAGTATGAGAAGCTGGTGACAAGTAATGAAATGGATTGGTGGTAATAACTGTTAATAAATATGATAGTTGCCATAATGTCTAATTGTCCTTGGTATGTGTTTAATGGACTCTAGTTGTTCAAATTCAATGGAAAGAAATATGTCTTGTACAAGAAGTATCAAAACCATAAATGTAGTGGTAGTCCTCAAGCACAGCTCTGAAGTACAGGTTAGTGTGTGAAAAAAAGCTTAAAAACTTAGGATTTATTTTTTTGTTTGTTTGTTTGTTTTCCTTTCAGTATTTCAGCTGGGAAATTCACACCTGAATCAGAAGGAAAAGTTACACAGTGTGGGTTAAAAAAATCCCCAGACTTTACAAGGCTGAGTAAGGCCACAGACTCTTCCCCACATGATAAATTAAATGCTACTGTAAGTCCTTATAGGTCAGCACCAGTTTTACAGGAACTCCTCTGAAGCTAGTTGAAAATGTCCTGACTCCATTTCATCACTCAAAACATTTGTGTTGTGTTTCTCTTGCAGCTAAAAAGTGTTTGCTTTCTCAAGATACATTGTTGTGCTTCCCAGAACGTGCTCTCTGTTTACTGGGAGCAAACGGTCCAGGGGAACGAGTGCTCAATGTGATGGGCAACATATGGGATCGAGTGAGACATCCAATGAATGTGGATGCAGTAAAAGCTGTTCTTTTTGCTCAGAGTGAATGTTAATGATGTTTCCATGGTTCATGAATAAACTCGCTCAGAACATGCAGTTCTCGGGGAAAAAAACAGCCTCCCCTATGAAAGAAATATGCCCATGTTGCTATTGAAGCCAGCAGTAGCAAAAACAGTTGCTGACAGTATATTTAAAAAAAATATCTTGTGTACTTTTTATGTAGTCAGTTCAAAGTCCTAAATATATCAATGCAAAAATGTCCTAGCTCTGTATGCTGACAGTATGTGGTCCAAGACCACAGAATCAGGGCATCAGCCAGTGCATAACTTTGGCTGTGTCAAGACTTGTTGACTTACTTGGATCTAGACCAGGCTTTTGCTGGCCACAGTGTGTGCCCAGATTTTGTTTCTGTGGATAGCAGGGAAATTAGATGTACTTGGCAGTATTGTGTCAGTATGCAGACCCACAGCAAAGCTGGGACAGACTTACCTCCCACACCTAACCTCTGCTTTCCCTCCTGACTACTGAGACATTTCCTCTATGAAGGTCCCACATAAAAGCACTCTTGACCTTCTTGACCCTTCCCTCTTTTTTGGATGTGGAAGGAATGCAATTTCCTCTCTGGTGATCAACGACATGTTCTCTCACAAAGATACGTTTTTGTGTTTATAGCTTGGACAAAATTATATTAGGTATGGACTTTGGATTTTGGTGGTAAACAGCCATAATCTGGAGCTGGTGAAGATGTTGCTATCGTGGAACTTTGGTCAAAGGTTGGACTGGTAAGATATTGTAACACAGACACCTAGAGACTACAGTCACAGTTCTAAAAATTATTATTGTAATATACACTGCTACCATTAATAGGTATCTTCATCAAATAAATAAATAAATAAAAGTCCTTTATAGAAAAAAAAATTTGATATTGTTTCAAGTGCCACCAAACCAGCAATCACTGCCTTCACTGTGAACAGCCTGGTACAAGGGCAGCTCTGAGGAAGCCATGAGAACACAAATCCACACCAGCACACTTTTCACCCTGTTCTGGGCTGGAGCAAGAGATGAAGATCTCATGATCTCTCATGAGGATGAGCTTTGAGGGTGCTTCTGGGTGCTACTTCATTGTTATGCCTACAGTGGACAAGGTGTCTGAACACCCTAAAGTTCAATGCATAATTTTAATAGGAGCAAGGGTGTTTATCCCTGTATGTTCATGCTGATGGCAATACAACTCCACTGGCCCTGGGCTCCAGTTCCCGTCTTACAGCAGCACCCACGCAGCCCTGCAAGCAGCATGAGAGAAGCAGATTTGTTTTCATATTCCAGAAGATGATAAGAATGGTAAGGATGTAACAGCTTGCTGTGGTCTCTAAAAATGATGATCATCTATAAATGCTGGCCATTGGGTTAAGTCTGTTGCACACTCATCTTTCAGGTGTAAGAGTTTCTGGTGATTTCTAAAAATGTTGTCCAAGTCTGCCTTTAGAAAGCACTCTGAAGTCCTGCACTCTAAAACATTTAAGTAAAAAATATTGACTCTAAGTCAAATCCCTGGGATAACAATTCATGTCCACTGTGATAAAATTGTATTTATATAAACTTCACTGCATATAAACTCGTTATAATGACATGAGCTTTGTTTATTTCCTCTAAAAAGAAACAAGTTTCTATTGAGTAAGAATGAGCTTCTCCAGCTATAATTTACAAGAAAAGCATGCTTCATGATGAACAGGAGATAAAAACTGCCTTGAACAGTTTACACCCTAAAGAAACAGATAATATATCCAGAGATAGGCTCAAACTTGCAGTGAAGGGGCAAAAAAAGCTTTTTATTGAGCACGGTTTTGATTTTACTCGGTGTGCTTTTGTGTTACCAAGACATTCACATGGGTTTTTTTGGCTCTTTATCTGAACTGTAGAGTAAGGCAAGTTTTCCCAAACAGGCTACATCAATCCAGACATTCCAGTTAAAATTCTCAGTGCAAAGTCCTGCAAACTGCAACAAGTAATTCATTACTGGACACATCCTTTGCCATTTCTGAAGCAAAGCATCAGATAGGAACAGGAACACTGCATAGCATTTTAGTGATGTTTTTACTAGACAGAAAGAAAATATATGACTAATTTTTAGTTGAAGGAATTGCTCGCAGTTATGCAGTTAACTTCTAATTTATTGCCAAAATTTATTTGCTGTTAGATGACATTGACTCTGGTGACCAGTGCCTCAGATTATTTTTTAAGGAACAATTTTACAGCTGAAAAGACCGCATATTACAGAGCCATTTATAAAGTTTAAATGTCTTAAGCTAACAATATGTGATTGCACAGCCAAAAGTGAAAACATTATGGCTTGCTAGGAGAACTCATAACTCTAATACATGGTTATGAAATTGGGCTTACGACAATGAAAACACAGCTTATGTCAGCACACTTCCTCTAATGAGGCTGCAATTGTAATAGAAATCTCTGTGCTTCATCTTACCTAGGCGCTCAGCTTATGCCTGTTTCTTGATTGTTCTGATTTCATGCAGTCACACTATGAAGCTTTTGTATGAATATTTAATACTGCGATTTGCATTACATTGGTGCCTCGTTGTGTGAGGGACTGTACAAACCACATAGTGAGCACCAGTCTTGCTGCAAAGAGTTTAAAGTTTAAATTGACGAGAAGACAGAGAGAGTGGGAGAGCAAAAAAGCACAGGGAAGGAAAGAGGCACACCTACAGGTTCCCTGCAAATACGTGGCAGAGAGAGAGTACTTCTTAGCCCTGTGTCCTATTCATTCCCTCTCTAGGAAGCTTTTTCTTGTCTTTAGGATATGATAACAGCATTAGGCACTCTTGATAATTTACATCTTTACCCATTAACTAGATATTGGCTCCTTCAGAGTGATCGTGTCTGTTCGTGTTGTAAAGCACATCTCATCACTGGCAGAAGCAACACGAATTCACAGGAGGAAGCCCATGAAGAGCCTGTTTTAAAGCCACAGAACTATCACCTCTTCTCATGCTTTGTGGGTTTTCGTTCTCAGTCTAACCTACTTTATCTCCATTTTTGCCTTATCTTGTGCTCAACTACCAGTACACAGTGACACCTGCAATTTCACAGCAGTGCTACGAAGCCACTGAAAAATTTAACACTTTTTATTTAGATGAGACTGATAATGATGCCAGTGGTTTCTGTGCTAAAGTGATAATCTTTTTCTTCACTCCTTTTTAATCAGCATCATTCGTCTATGTCATCATGAATGCTAAAACTACCTTCAAGAGCAAATTTATTTTGGGAACTAGGTACAGAAATTTGTAATTTGCTATTCCCAGCCTATATTTTATTAATGGTTTTGATGTTGCCAGTTATTATTTCAATAACCTTCCATTCAAGCAGTTAAAATGCAGATGATATATTTGTCTCATAATGGTTCTTCATCAATTAATTGGCAAGGCTGGGTATGCTTTGAGCCAAATGATAGCCAAATGCTCTGATGAGCTGTGATAGCGGAACACAAATGCAAGTGAGAAGTACTTGTTTGTGATGTGATATAT
The DNA here is from genome assembly GCA_013400375.1 of Thinocorus orbignyianus. NCBI lineage: Eukaryota > Metazoa > Chordata > Aves > Ciconiiformes > Thinocoridae > Thinocorus > Thinocorus orbignyianus. The sequence continues at coordinate 1,000,362 of VXBW01001615.1, forward strand.
ATGAAAGAAAGTCCGTTGAAAGCTGTATTTTTGAAATGATGAAAAAACACACCAGGATTAAACTTCACAGTGATACAGACACAGTAGTTTATATCCTATTAAATTTTTTTCAGTGCATCCCGGAGTTTTTATTGTGCATTCAGACCAGAAGCTTCACTGACTTTCTAGAATAGAATAGGAGAATAGTATGCATTTGGGTAGATTTAATTCTTTCTAGTAGAAGGCAGTGATGTAAAAGCTTTGTATTACTATTTTTATATATTGCTGTAACATTATATATATTTACGCCTATGAATGTGTTTCTATATATGAAAGGAAGTGCTCCTGCACGGCTTTTCAAAGTCCAGTCTAGGACTGGAGGCTGTCTTTAATTGGGGGAGCAAAGAGTTGTGCACCTTTTATGCAACTGAAACAAAGAAGTTTTAGCATCCAACCCCGTGATTCATTTCTCCTAGCCATGTAGTTTCTAGAAAGATACTATTTACATCCTTTGGCCTTTTATTCCTCATTTTTTACCCACTTTTTATAGCCACACCTTTAAATTGCACAGGAAAAGAAGATGTGTTTCTTTGTAATGAATTCCTACCAGGTATTCAGTTCTAAAATATTATCCACACATACACACAAAAGGTCAATGTATAAACTGAAAGAGAAATCATATGTGTCAAGGTGGAAGAACTACAGGAATTTTCATTTTAAAGAATCTATAAAAATATGTTATCAAAAATGTAAGTTTTGTCCCATTCTAGGAGAAGGTGCTTAAATTGTTGGCTTATTGTTGCCTAACACATATTGTTATAACTGCTTCTGCATAGCAAATGAAGAGTATTATCATCTCCAGGAGGAAAAAATTAAAGAAAAAAAGAAAGTCCAACAACAACAGACACTTCTTAATCATCTTGCTTGAAGAGAGATGCTAGCTGTGAGCCATTAGTGTGTGTGGAGAGAGATAATTAGAAGAAAAGCAGAGATTAAACAAGAAAATTTAATTTATGTGTGAAAAGGCAAATGCTCTAAGATAAATGTTTAATCCAGAATATTTAACCACTTCATTGTTCAGCCCCAGTCTGCTAGTTGAAATGAAACTGAATGATAAGAAACAGAAGCTCACGGTCTTTTTGTGCTTTCCTAACTGGATCTACTTCTTGTTTTATTTTGGGATGAAAAACTCTGATAGGTAAGGCAATCTACATGAGCCAAGGTCTCTTGAATGCCAATATACCAATAAATATGTATATTTATAAAGCTGCAGAGTTGCAACACTTTGTGATAGTTCAAAACTTCATTGATACATTTTCCAAGAAAGTCAGATCCTGAAGTGAAAAAACAGCCAGATAAGAGTCCCAGAGAGTGCAATATCAGGAGCCTTTCGAGAGATTGATGGTCTCAGTAGCCCCAAAGCCCACTATGGCTTTCTACTCCTTGGGTATTGAACTCAGTGTCTACTCTTGACCCCACAGGTATTTTTTGTCTTTTGGAAGAAAGGTGCTCCTGAAGTTTCAGGGAGACTGAAAAACTGAAGATGCAATGTGAAAATGATACTGTTTTCCAGATATTCATAAGGTGTAAATTATGGAAACTGGTTAAATGTGCTGGTACCATGCTGGTTGCTGTTTAAAGACCAGCCAAGGAGTGGAGTTTTTCCCTTGCAGACATCTTCCAGACAGAGGGACAAGAGAGACCGGTTGGTCCATACTGCAGAAATTATTGAACTATAGCTTTGGACTTCTGGTTACCTGAATGACTCTTTACTAAATCAACTCCATTGCCAAAGAATGAATATATATATATATATATATGTATATACATAAAGCTGGAAAGTGTTGAATTAATCCTGAGATATGTCCCTGCAATACAATAGTAACACATCGTCTTGGCATGTATGTGTCTTACCATTTCTGTTATCCTGACTGGAAACTGATTCTTAATCTGCTTTACAAGGCTGTTTTACACTCTACTGTAAAAATCTGGGATTATGCAGTAATCAAAAAGTGTACACATATGACTCAAACACATCAAGAGCATAAAAATCCTTGTAACAACCAGTGAGATTCAGGTTGTTGAGGGCACATGAGGCCTTGCAGTTTTGGGATGCGAAGCTCATGCAGTTCCTATATTGGTTCCAGTACTTTTCTTGAGTGCACTGCTTCTGTGTGACATTATTGACCAGGTTGTGATTTACAGCAGTGTAATCAAATTGAGAAACCAGACCCTGGCAAGCTCAAAACACAAAGGGCTCCGACTAGCTCTGAATCTCAGCACATTTAGTTCTCTATTGTTAGAATTGTTTTTTTAATATTTATTGAGAAAGGGAACACATTAATTAAAAACTTAATTTTGGATCATAATAGGTGTGAATCCGAAGTCTGCCCGGAACAGAAATTTCACAGTTCTCCTGTCTGGTCTTGTTAACCTTCTAATGAAGTAAAGAATGTGGAATACAAGGGCTTTTACTGTTTCGTCTTTTTTCTAATTTCATTGAAAAAATCTTTCGCTAAGGCCTGTTTGAGTATATGCCACATTGAAACACTCAAAACTGTGGGGGAAGACGATATGATGAGGATGCACAGAATTGCACTCTGTTTATCCCCTGCCAAGGGGAAGGTGACCGGTTCAGCTGTAGATGCTGGGAGGAGAGGCATGCTCCCAGTCAGAGGGATCTCACCAAGGCATCAGTGAGATCTGAGGGCAGTTGCTTCAGGGCATGGTAAAAGCTTCAGGGATTTCCTGGTGTCAGTGAATTAAAAATGAAAAAAAAAATGGATCCGGGATTCAGCGGGGCTGTGAGATGCAGTGGTGGGAGAGTGACAGAAGCATATTGCTACCTGTGTAGATGCAGTGGTGGGAGAGTGACAGAAGCATATTGCTACCTGTGTTATTAATTAACATCACTTGTAGTTTCAGGTACAATAAAAGATGAACAAGCAAGGGCTGTTGAAAATCAGCAGTGATTCCAGGTTCTTTTATATGACAGAGGGGCATTTTTCTAAAACCTAACAAATTAAATCTGCTATTATAACTGAAATCAGCTGCTAGTAAATAAAGTCTTGGTGCAGGTAAAGGAAGGAGTGTGTACAGGCCATAGCAAGCTGTTGTGAAATACAGGTGTAAGTTTGTTGTACCTACTGTTTAGTGCCCTTAGTGCAGCTTAGATGGCAACAAACTGGAGCCTAGAGACCAGTTCTCATCAGCAGCTCATCACACAGTGGATGCCTATTTTTGATCCAGATTAGCACCATAAATCCTACTCATCGTATTGCCTCCATTTACTCCATATAGATCTCAGTTAATGGTGGAAGTGAAGAAACCATATCAGCCATCTACAAGGATAGAATCTATATTTCAGTTAATAATATAGTCCTTCTGTAGCTAGTAGCAAGCCATCTGCCTTCTCATTGGAAGCAAGTCGATCTCACAGGTTTGGTCTTTTTTCCTCTGCAAATTACACATCAAAACCACACCTTGCTGGTGTGCTGGGGCTGTGCCATGGAAGAGTGGTCCATTAGGACATATGCCTGCTTTTAAATAAGCTGGTGTGTACATGTGTGTGTGTGGAGGTGAGGCAAAACTCACTTTGGTTTACGCAGGTGCATCATGTCGGTGTCCCGAACAGTGCAGAGCATCACCATCTGCAGGTGATGCTTTTTTATGACACCTGTAAGAAGCAGCTCCTTGTCTTCTGTCTCAGCCTTCAGGCAGAATTGCACGGTAACTGGCTTGTTGTGTTTTACCTGTTTTGTTTTGTCAGTTCATTTATTTTTTTTTGTTAAATGATGTGGTTTTAAATGGTAAAGGAACACCCGGGCAGTGCAGGTGTATTCTCCGTGACTGAGCAGCACAACACAAATACCTGGTGCTCTAAAACACGTGAGACAAAAGGCGCTGCAGTGGACCACATGGTAATGAAGAGGCCCACAACAAAATTTCAGAAGGAAAATGGACTTTTTAATGATAAGGGCAATATAGTCCCAGTTGCTTTGCAACACTATGGCTTCCCTCCTGCTCTGGTACTTTATGCATCCAATTCAACAGGCTGTGAACAAGCTGTGAAACCTGGGAGCTACCAGCCTTGTTGCAATAGGCAAAGCATGTGTAGGAGCAAATATTGGACTCCAGCTTAATGCAAGATTGATCAGGCCTGAGGATATGTCTGTCTGGAAGGGTGCAGACAGTTGTGTCTGCGTCTTCCTTACCTGTGCTTTGAGCCATCTGGACCCTAGCCAGCTCTGATCTGGAAGCCATGCAATCACAGTTGATAAGAAAGTGCCTGAACCAGAGCTGGCTTGTGTCCAGTTCACTTTGAGCCATGAATGACTGCCGGCACCTTCCCACACATACCGAGTGCTCTTCTCCTCAACTCTCCTTGCAGAGTGTAAGCTTTGGGGTGTCCTGTGGGTTTCTTTTGGAAAATTTATTCCCAGGATTCAGGACGCCTTTCTTAAAGCTTTGTCCCCTTCAGAGCTAAGGATTACCAGAGGGCTGTACCCTCTGTATCTAACTGGCTTTCCCCTTAGAGCTCTGGATGTACAAGTCTGGGTGAAGAGAAGCTTTGGGGCATTTATGACTTCAGGTGGGCTGACCTCCTTTCAGGAACAGTTAGAGAAAGGCCAGGCCAGCCTTCTCCAAACTCAAACAGCAGCCTGGTTCAGCTGCTATGTTACAGTCATATCTTCTTTAAGCTCTACAACAATTTCCAACTCCAAGGATATATATTGCCTGCCATCTATTAAACCTATGGATTACACTTCTTCCTAAGCCTTTAATATGGTATTTTGAAGAGGAGGAGAAGAGCACTTTTTATGCTCTTCTGCATACCCATGCAAGGGCCGAGGACATGCTGAGTTGTTTCTTTAGTGCAAAAGTAAGATCTCTGCTTAGACATCTCATTGAGGAATAAATCCTTGAAGTGACCCTCCCATCTCTCTGTTTGCCATTTGATAACACAAAGTCGATACTTTAAGTATGTCCTGCTAGTATTAATCTTTGCTAAGCTCTGACAATGGTTTTGGCAGCCTACAAGGAACAGCACAAGATGCTGTTATCAGGTACTGCCAAGGTGGACAACGTGGACATGGGGCAATTGGTGAGTTGTGTCCCTGGGCTCAGTTCTGCATGTTTCTTACAGCAGTAAATGTGATGTCAGTTCTGTTTCTGAATCACTGAATCGCAGAGCACTGTAAGAAGTTACCCACGAAGGAGTCAGTCCTTTGGCTGAGACTTTCTGGTGGTGGACTTGAGCTTCTGCCCAAAGACTTTAAGGTTTGCTTTTGCAAGAGGGTTACTAGATCTGGTTGGAGGACCTAACTCCTAATTATGGTTTGTGGAAAGAAAAGTCCATCTGTCATCAAGATTTATTTGGTGATAAATATTAAAATTCCCTTCTGATCTGAAACGATAGTATCTGTCCAGTGTACATTCCCTAAGGATGGCATTCTGGCTAGATGTCAATGTGGTCAAAAGTTGACTGATTCAGAGAGGGAGCACAAGCAGAGGGACATATTGTTTTATGTATATACACATATATATGTACATATTCATGTATGTATAAATATACATATAAATGTGTATTTATAGAATGTGAGCAAAGTCAACATTGTTGGCAGTCCTGAATGCTTTGAATATATGGAGGTTGAAAACATTTGAAATCCTTCTTTCCTGGCAATTTATTTTTTTTCTAAACTCCTCTTCCTTCCACCAAACTACTGGAGTGACAGAACCATCTATCTCATTTCATGAAAATAGATATTTCTTCTTCAGAAACAATAAGATGCATCTTGGGTTTGGATATAGACCCTATGTTTGTATAAAATACCTTAATTAACAGAGCTTTGATTGCTACAACAACTTACGGTTAAGCTACTGCCTTTTATTTTTATGTTGTTTGATTTTATTTTGGGCAGTGGTAAATTTAAATCTGTCTCCTTGCCCTTGTTTTCTTGTATTCTTGCCACTGGTGAAAGATATATTTTTTAAAGAATTTACAGCATTAAGATATTTAAGCATTGCAAAATGAATCTACCAACTTCATCACATTGAAATATGACCTTTTCTGCTTAAAAAATCTTAAAATAATTAGGTCAAAGTTTTCATTGTAGATATTTGTGCTACAGTAATTCATGGCTGATAATTTAATTGAATTTTCATATGTATGAAGCAGATGTTATAGGTTCTCTGCTACATCACTATGGTAGTGTTAGTCATGCAGATTTATAATAAAGCAATCCCTTATTGTTCCTTCCCACATTTATCTACATTTTGTGCTGCAGCTGATTTTGCAATTGTCTCATTTAATTATGAACATTGACATCATTTACAGGATTTATGCATCTAATTAAGTGGGCTTTAATAGAGAAGTTCCAGAAATAAAGCCAAGAGACTAATATATGTTTGCAAGTGGTTACATCGGTTTCTATTGTTTCTCTTAAGCAAGAGGAGTAAGAAAAAATAAGGTCTTTGTTTTCTGATATCAGAAGGAGTCTTGAAATAAAATATTTTCAGTCTTCTCAGTCACACTATATATGAACGAATATTTTAAAATGTTAAATTGATTGTTAATAATAAACGGCATGTAAGAGTAAGAGTGGAATTCAAAAACAGAAGTGCCAGTGAGAGCTGAGAAGCCATAGCGATAGGTAGTCTGTTGACCAAGGAGATTTTATAACAACTGGTATACCATTTATTAAAGTGTATATTTATTCATTGAATAAACCTTTATAAACTGCATGTGTGTGACATTCATACAAAGAGTGAACCTTTTCATTTTCCAGGCAAAGACAAAATGAAAGAGATTTGTTGATTAACGATCCTCTAAACTGGTGGAATGGCCCAGCAAGGTCAGGAATGAGAAAAACTCCAGTTCATTAGTCAGCAAGTTTTCCTCCTCATGGTTTTATTGCTCAAGCTTGCTTATTTATTGATCAAGACAAGGGAAATGAACAGGAAAAAGGCCAGCTAGGGTTATAGTCCAGCTCTGTAAAAGGCAGAAACAGCTTCCTACCCTTCAGGAGTTTCCATTTCTGCTCATCCCCCAACTATCAAGTGTTACGTGGTCACAATTCGCTGAAAACCACAAGCAATATTAATTTGGTCTGACCTCCATCATAAGCAGAACAATAACCGTGTTCTTTAATTTCCATAAATCTGTTTAAGCTTGGTGGTCCTTCCTGCTTTAAAGGTGAAGGGAGAGTTCACTGTGTCCATAAATGCTTTGTCTCATCTTTTGTCTCATCGCTGTGAATCCTTTCTCATTATAGATGACAATGGAGTAATTGGGGTGCCACAGGTGGAGGTGAAGATGTTCAGAGCAACTTACATGTGATAGGCATTTCCTATCTCATGGTAATACATCATATCTTAATATATTTTAAGGAGGTTGTGGATGTTCAAGAAGGTCTGAACCTGGAGTAACCCATAGCTGATGAAAAATGTTGCTTGGTGATTCATGAAACAGGAGAATTCAGAGGGCCATCAGTCATCTAGTCCATTCCTCTGCCCCAACTGTTATCCCTCTTTACTGATACCAACCTTCCTCTTCTCCCTCCTTTCAGGAAATTTAGCAGTCTCTCTAGACAGTCTGTTTGCATGAGTAATAGGTGGGAAATCCTGTGAGTTTAAAATAATTCTGTCTTGTACTGATTTAATCCTGTAATTTTTGTGTCCATTCCCAGAAAACATGAAAAACAATTTATTACTTTCTTGTAGATATTTGAATTTGCTTGTCTCCTTTCCATTTTCTGTTAAGTTGAACAGGATTCATTTTTTCTAGTATGGAATGGAGAAAGGTATTCAATACCCACGAATTTAATATCTATGTGCAGTATTTTTTAATTATGTAGCTGTCATCTGTCTCCCTCAACTTTTCAGCATAATTGTAATGAACAATATATCTTTCCATTCGGATCTTTTTATCTAAATCTTGTTATGTTTTTGTTGCGTTTTGTTTGCATTAAAGTAACAACTCCAGGAGTCACAGGATTATTTTGAACTTTCAACTTTTCTTTGAAGAACTTTTCAGAGAGAAGTATAGTGCAGATGGGGAAAAAAAATAATAAACTGCTCTGGGCCAGCATGTGCATTCTTCTCCCTTCTCAATGGTATATAAGATTATTTTTTTCTTTTAAAAGAGCAGATCAGCAAAGACTCTCATTTTGTTTATTTTAGCAATTCACATGAAAGAACATTTGCTAACATTATGTTGGCCAGTGGATCATACAACAGCTGTGAAAGCTTCCCAGCACCTTCCATCAATAAGGAAATGGCTACTGTACTAGTTGACAAACTGCAGTGTTTTTGAGAAATTCATTACTACCAGGAGAATGGTGGTATCCTTCGCAGAATGAAGGAAAATCTAATGGCTAGAGTACGGGGTTTTTCATTTGCGTGCTTTCAATTTGAATAAAAAACAGATGCAGAGGTACTAGCTTTCATACCTCATAATATTGTCACTCTTATCAGCACGCTTAATTGATAATATGTTGAAAAACTGTAGCTGGGTGGCCATTACATTTAATCCTCCAGTAATTTTTGCCCTGTTGTTTCTTGCCCTTATGAGGGCTGCCTCACAAATACTCCACGATTTACCCACTGCCACCAAGCACATATTTCTGGTGGAGTTCTTCTGTAATCTGGAAAGCAGATCAGGCTAGCTGTAAAGTAAAAATGGATCAGGTTGTCTGAGACCCACAAGGTGACTTTACAACAAGAGCACTATCAAAGAAGGAGAGGTGTGACTAGAATTAAGCAGAAGACAGCTGTGGTGGCTGGGTGTCAAATGACTGGACGGAGTCGTCTGTCTGAAAATATCTTAATGTCTGCCACTTAAGCATACACCAGTGCTTGAATAGGTAATTTATTAGAAAGTTAGAGTATTGTTCTTCTTGTTTATGTTCTTCCACATATTAGAGGAACAGGCATGTTTCATCTTAATATGCTGAATGTGTTTTTCTTCTGTCCACAATCTACAGCTAAGTGATTTAATTTTCATGTCTGGCTTCTATTTCTTCCACAGAACCAGAAATGTTATATCTGTAATGGTCTGATGCAAACTCCTTTAGAAGTCAGTGGAAAGTCTTCTCCTAACATTAATGGGCTTTAAATCTCACTTTAAATCAAAGTTTTAAGTGAAGAACTGAGTTGGTAGCCTCTGTATTCCTACAGATTAGTTTATTGATTACATTGGGCTATATTTTTAAGAAGCAGAGATTCACTTTACAAAAAATGTATGTAAATCAGTTAATAGCTCTTCTATGTGAAATGTCTGAAAATGAACATGTTCTTTTCTCAAAGCACAGTGGACTTTTTTTTTTCTCCTCTTTTCTTAATGTGGTCCCATCATGTTAAACCAAAAGGAAAATTAAATCATTTCATTGCTGTAAGCTATTCGTATTGTTATAATCTGTGTATCTGTCAACCTTGGATATTCTTGAAGGGGATAGTGAGAGTGGGGAATGAACTCATCTGAACTCAGCAGGAAATTAAGGAGGCATTTGCAAAATAAAATGAGCTACAAATAGAAATTCTTGCAAAGAGGGAAGCAAGAATTACTGGGAGAAGTATCTGGATGTACAGAAGAAAGAGATTACTGGTCCTAAGCTAAGGGGCTATGCCTAAATTAAAGATGAGAGAGAATAGGTGGTATGTGGATACTTTGCTCTTCTCTGCTTACCCGTGGGATCTAACAATTACTGATGCGAGGGATGCACAAGGTTGGCTTCCTGCATGCTCTGGTGTGCTCTGGCTTTGGAAGTGAGTGAATTGCCAGCAACTGTCAATCTAACAGTGGTTTTTGCATTCCCAGTTTTTGGTCTTTTGCAAATGCCTATGAATCTGAGGACTTCTGTTCTTTTGTAGGTTTTGTCTTGTCTCTCTGTAAAGGGAATAGAGGGGAAAAAAGGTGCTTGAAATATACTTTAAAGACAGTGCTTGGATAGAGGAGCTGAGAACAGGTACCCCCGATGCACATCACAGACTCTCATGTGCTAACACTGCTGTGTAACAGTGATAGCAGTAAAGTGGCTCATGGCTTTTTGAGCTTCCCTCCCCCAGTCTATATTTATACCCCTGGATATTCTCATTCTGCTGAGAGAACCATATTTAGAGAGATGATTTTCACACCTGTAATTACCACTCATTGTTCCCACCTTGGAATAGAAGTGCTAACGTGTGAGGACATAGACTACATTTCTGATTATTTTTCAGGGATCTAATGAACCTTTGAAAACATTTTGAAGCATGTTAATACCCTCCACACCCTGCTTACAGTGTGTACAACTGATGAAGAAACATTTCAGAATAAAGTTAAGTCCTTTATTTTTATCCAAAACACTGTAAAAAATACTTTGTGCTTGATTGCCATCTTGTCCCATGGTTACAAATTCATCATGGCTACAAGTTACTCCTGGGGAGATTCTGACTGGACATGGGGAAAATTTCTCACAATTAGAACAATCAGCTGTTAGAATAATCTCCCCAAAGAAGTGGTGGATTCCCCAACATTGGGCACATTTTTTAAGATACAACTGGACAGGATGCTGGGCATCTTTTCTAGACTGTTTTTGCTGGGAAAGGTTGGACCAGATGATCCTTGAGATGGCCTCCAACCCGGTATTCTATGTTTCTATGATTGTCTGAGACACAGTTTTTTCTTCCTGAAACAGACCTTGATGCCCTGCTACCCTTGTAGCCTTCCTCCATTAAAAACAGGTAGACAAGGTAAGAAAGAATCTATCAAAGGAAGTAAACCAGCCCCATGGAAAATGAATGGCAGAACTTGTTAGTTAGACATGAAGCTGCCCACTATGCCTTGTGTCCTTCTAAAAGCAAATGCTGGTGAGGAGCACATCCATAATTCTGCCAACTTTGAGTGTTATACTGTGTCTTTACCACACACGTGTGCTCCCTGTCTTTGAAATGAATAGAGCGGGAAATGCCTGTTGTAAAATACTTTCCATGCTCCCCTGAAAAAGCAACACATCAGTTAATATTTATGGTTCTTCCATGTTATTTTGTAATCCTCTCACCCTTCATACACAATGTCATCTAACGCCCCTCTTTTATTTTCTTGGGATAAACCCCACAGATTTCACTCATCTCACTTTAACAGACAATAATCCCCAAGACAAAAAGAGAAATTATGCTAAGCTTCTGGCACAATCTATTCAGCACACCGCTGCAATGAGGCACTGCAGCCTCTGCTGAGGTGCATTTGCAGCTTTTCCTTTCTCCGCATGCACAGAGGATGCATGAAGCACCTCACATCACAATCACAGCTCTACTGAATGCTCCATGTTATTTTCAGCCCTTCAGGATACTTATAGCTAATAAATTGGGGAAAGCTAAACTACTGGCAGGTTCTTCCTCTTTTCTATCACTTCACTCAGGGTCAGCAGAATTAAAAATGTTTGGGTAAATAGCGTATGTGTATGGCCTATCTCTGTTATTTCCTGGCTTTCAGAGGTCTGAGATTTAGGCATTCAGTTGCAGAAAATGCTGCTGGAAGCTGCAAATAGCTCTGGGCTTTTTGGGAAGCGTTATATGTCCCAATGACTCAGACTATTTTCACAAGAACATGAAGTTTCTCCCCAGCTATACAGCTTGAATTAATATGCTGGGCATATTTTGGACTCCAACAGCAGGAAGTGAAGGTATTTTCCTTCCCTATCTGAGTTACAGCTGAAGCCTGCATGAGGAGCAACATGATTCTTGTGTAAGGTTCTTGTCTTGCAGATATTGTGTAGAAAGAGGGAAACTATCTTCAGGCTCTCACCCTTCAAGCACCAGTCACATGAGTTGTATTCTCACTTTACAGACTCTGAGAGTCCCTTCTAGAAATTGTTGAATGTTTCTTTCAACAGCTGAGCGCACCCTGTGTTCCCTTTTGCTTTAGTGGGCATTAAGGAGCCTCATCAACTTCCAGAAGTGCTTGCAGCAGTACTGACCACCAGTGGGATTTCTGCATCAAGGAGGAGGCCAGGAGGAACATTACTTTTGATGGTGCTCCATACTGCCTCAGCATGAAGTTTCCTCCTTTGTCATTAGGAAAGCCCAGAGGAAGATGTTTGTTAGAAGGGTTTCGGTCACAACTATCCCTTTAAGGAAGTGGGACATAATCTATCCTTAATTAGCTTTAACAGGTAACTTATTATATCTGAATTTCACATGCGTTAGCTAGGTATCTCAGGCTTCTCTTCTTAAACCACATGGAAATCCCATAAACCTTGGATAAAGTAAAGCAACTATTCCTGTAAACCTTCTTTTTTTTTTGTCAGATGTTTTTGGTTAAGAGATGTTTTTGACCTGTGATCAGAGTGCCCTTAATAGAGTTGTATTGAATAGCATCCAGGAGCTGAGTATCTTTTGTATATGCTCTTCAAATCCAGCTTATATCTGTACTGGTTCTACTGTGAGAGTGATCTCCGCTTTCACTCAAGGCATCGTTTTTCTCCATAAAGAATAGGTGACCTCAGTGCTGGGATAAAGTGCATGGTGATTTTTAAAGCCAGGAAGACAGGCCACCTCATATTTCCTGTAGGTACCTCAGTATATTTTCTATAGAAATATACTCTCTTCAACTTAACATCAGCTGACCTTCCTCTGCATCTTCTGAAGTAATGCACATTTACCTGACCTCCATCTGGAAATGGAGTTGTAGCTCTTCATACAAATTAAGAATATCAAAATGCCTGACGTCCAGGAAGTTCTGCATCACTATATACCCATATATCACTGGTGTGATGGCTGTCTGAACCTATACACAATGACCTAATTCTTTACTAATAGAAATTTTCCTGCGGATTTAGCTGGTGCAGGAATTTTTTGTGGGGAAGTGAATTATGCCAATATAAGCAGAGTCCTGTCAGTAATGTTCATTCAGTCCACATGAAGCAAAACGAAAAAGGCCTCAATTTCTAACAGTAGCCACCAAGACTCCAGCTTTTGCTAAAGCTCTGCTGGATCACTTTTCCAGTCCTTTTGACTGATATTTCATATCCATGTCCTGTGTGCTTGCAAAACACCGTTGCAGTTAATTTTGTGCGAGTGATAATTCCCATGATTCCCATCTCACCCCTACACTTCTGCAATTACTCTTGTTCCTTCACTACAGAGAATTAGTCTCACATTTTTATATTATTTTTGAAACATATTGTGCACACAACTCTGCTTATGTCTGCAGATTTAAGACCTGTTCCAGCTTGCTGTGCTTGTCCTTCCCTTGATTTACTATTTGAAATAATAAATGCAGAGCATTTATGCAACACTTTGACTATGGAGGCTCCGCGGTGCAGAACAAAGAAGGCAGGTAACACTACTTCTGTTTTACAAGTGGTAAAACATGACATAACAGCGGTTTTGGCTGTTTCAGACAGTCTTAAAATTAGTCTGGAGTTCAGTGGAGTTATACCAGCATTAGACCTAAGCAAAGCAGTGTTGAATTGAGTATTTATAAAACACCAACCCTGTGATATCTCCTTTCACTGTCACAGGGCTGAAGAACAGCAGTTTTGAGACAGAGGGAGGCAAAAGTGCCAAAATAAACACGTACCTTTGGTACAAGCATAAATCAGGAGAAGAGTGGCTTGGGAGCAGCTCTGTGGAAAGGGATCTGGGAGTGCTGGTTGGCAGCAGTATCTACAGGAGTCACAATGTGCCCTGGCAGCCAAGAGGGCAAACCGCATCCTGGGGTGCATCGAACATGGTGTAACCAGCCAGTCAAAAGAGGTGATTATCCCACTGTATTCAGACAGGTGTTTCACATGCCTTTACTGTGCCCTTTGACACCCCTGGTATGTATATTGAGATCTTAAGCTCTATGAAAGCCAACAGAATGACACCACTTAGAGCCAGCTGACAACCTCAGTCATAAACATCCCTCCTGTGAAGAGAGAGACAGGACTCCAGCTTGCTTTTTAAGATGCAGATGGGATATCAACTGAAGAAGAGACCAAGACCACCATGATAGTTTTGTTTCCACTATAAGCATCAGTCTTCGATATAAAAGCAGAGTGTCTACACAACGGCTCCACTTCTCTCATCATTTGTTTTAATCACTGCTGACTTGTTGTTTTGCTTCCAGTCACTTTGCTGTGACAACAATGATTAATAAAGGTAGTTCAGAAAGATATGATTATGGAAAAAGTAGGATTTAATATCTGGGTGACAAACATACAACTTATTTTTCAAAGTGAGAGGTCTAAGATTAAAATAAAATTTAGAAAATATTGTGCTTTTATCTGACAAGCACACTGTGGCTCAATAGTATTAATGAATCACTATATAGTTTGCACTAAATAATTAGGAAAAAAATGGGATACCATATTAAAAATGTGCATGGGTTTCATTTTGGTTAATCACAAGCCATTTTCAAGGCTAAAGTATATGAGTAGCAGACGGACATTCTGCAATTTCATTTGCAGTCCCTGTAGAAACCACATTCAACTTGGAAATGAGGCATAAAGATAGGATTTTCAAAGGAATTAATAACAGCCATCTACTGGAATCCAAAAATCCTTTTCACATTTTAGATACCACCTGATGTGACAAAAAATAGCTGCAACCTGCTTCTTATTTCAAGAAACAGATGCAAACCATGAATTGCAAAGACTTTGCTCTGTTTTGGTTCAGAATTTATTATCTCACTGACTGCGACCTTGTAGGTACTACCTTTTGCATCTAAGATTCAAATAATATGCTTCCTGTGCCACAGAAGGCCAAATTTTCAACCACATTCAAATCCTGCTAGTGCAAATATGTCAGCCTGGTGTTTTGTTTGCAAATGGATGCTTGCTTTTTCCAGGGTGGATTATGGGAATAGTCTATCCAACATTAAAGACCTTCACACACAGCTTGGTCAAAATTCCCAGATCTAACATCAGGCTTCTGAAACTCTACACAAATAAAATGAGATTAATTTTCAGGAACACTAGAAACCTGTTATTGCCATTCACCTTAGCTGGAGTCTGGGGTAGTTCACAGCCTGGAGAATGAAACCATTTCTGTTTAGCCAAGAGAGGATGACTAAATGCCAACAATTTATTGGGAATAGTCACTGAGCTGTTTAGCATCCAGGAGATACCTGGGATTTCAGTAAAAGAGATGGTTTGAAAAGTTCATACACACACCAGGGACCCCTCTAATGGTTTATCAACAAAGGCGACCTTGATCCAGGATTCAGGAATGTTCCTGGGCACACTTGGATTTATTACCATAGGTGTAATGTTTTATTTCATAATTTTACTTGGAGATTATAGGAGAGTCAGGTTTAAGCTAATGCATTGAAGTAATCCTGTGGGTTTTACTCTACTGGGAACCTTAGCTTGCCAAGGAGTTAAGTTTTAGAAGCTTAAGTCTATCTGTGTAGTTTACAGTGCTCAGATACCTATTGATCTAAACCTTTACCATCTCTGTGAAGGACCTTGCTTCACTCCATGTGATACGTAATAGGAAGCACATGTTCAGGAATAAATGAGGATAGATGCTGTGCAAACCAAAAAGCTTAAAGAATTATGTTAAATGTGTTATCAGTGTTATTTCCCATCCTATCTGATCAAATATCAGGCATCTCCCTCCCCTGCCTCCTCCTCCTTTTCAAACACAAATGGGGTTCCCTGGTCTGTGGTGTGGGACCCTGCTGGTTTTGCACTTTACTGAGCTCCCTAGGTGATGTTGCAAAGGGATACTCACCTTTGGTATGTCTGAATCAGAGTGAGATGGAACTGCAGGGGAGTGGCTTTAAAAAATGGTCTCTTTTTTTCTCCTTTTTCAGCCTGAAGGGCCAAATTGAGGATTCATTGCAAATCCTTAGCAAAGTGAATGATCTGCTGTGCAGGAGCATTTGTTTTGAAAGCCCGTGATTTCTATTCTGTCTTTTAAGGTTGAAGGCAAACCTCTTGACATAAACATCTACTCATGTTGTACAAGCTGGGGAGATACAACTCAAGATCCCACTCCTTCCCCTTTTCTCCTACAGCAAAGGCTCAGAGCTGAAGCAGGAAAACCATCCCCTCTGTAGCTCATTTCTTCTCAGTTCACAGAACAATATCATGATGGAGAAAACAGAGTTTGTGTAAGAGAGTGGGTAGCACTTAGTACAATCATTGTCCATGTGAGCTGATAACCACTGCTACCTTCATTTGAATTCCTCAGACATTGACTTCTCTCTTCCTGTGCCTATTTTTTTAATGTTATATGAGTTTTCCACGGTTGGTAATAGAGCCAGAAATGTGCCCATAATGTTGGAGAACTGTTCAGCACCTGTTCATCCAACGGCCCGACAAGCTATTAACTGCCCCATCTGAGAAAAAGCACAGTAAAATACATCCCACAATGCGTCAAAGAGGGCACGCACACTTATCTAAAGTGGATCAAGAGAATACACTCATCTATAGCACATGTTCTCTTAAATTAACAAACATTTTAACAGCACAATAACTTGTATTCACAAGATGCAACTGAATGAAAATCTGACTGTAGACTTACTGAAAACCCCTCTAATGAGAAATTAAAGCTACAGAATGATCTTATCGGAAAGGATTCTGAACACTTTCCTTGGACTGAGAAACAAAATCCCTGAATGCCCTTTTGTGCTCAGAATCACTAAACGTTACTGACTTCTTTAAGGAACGTCTTTAGCTGGGTATTAAATGAGATTGGAACCAATCACACAATCTCTCACTGATGATTTCTGGAGTAAAGCATGAAAAGAACTAGAGAATTTGATCCCACATTTCCTCTTTTGGTTCTTTCATTCTCTTTAGCGCTGCTCCATTTTTTTTTTGTGACTGATTAAACAGCATTCGAATGTTGACGAAGGGAAGGAAAGTGGGATTTGTTTTGAAGGCCTTGGCCAAAAAGAAACTTCATTAACTTTCTTTGAAAAAACAGCTAGAGACCTCAGGGAGAAATATCTTTGCATGCTTTTTGAAATGCAGCTCTTCGGGGGGGGGAAAAAAGCACCATGTTTCCTTGGGCATGGCCGGCTAAGGAATAGAGGATTATCAGAGGACTCAGGAGCACAACTTCCATGGGCTCCAATATGTTTGTTCAGCTATCTAAAAATCTTCCTCTGCTGGAAAAGGAAAAGATATTTGTCAGTCTTTCAAAATATGAAACAAATAAGAAAACTATTAAGAACATGTAGAGTCATTCTCTTCCTCTCAGTGAGAAACTTCTGAAGTGGCAACGCACAAGTTCAGGAGGAGCACTATGAAATGTACCTCACCAAGGGTTAATAGACCAGGCTCACAACACCACATTGTGCAGAAGGAGCCAGAATTTGGATCTGTGGAACTTGCCACAAGCTCCATCAGGACTAAAATTTAGCTGACCTCTAAAATGTTCAGGAGTGTTAGTGAAAAGCCTATGAATTTTGAGCTGCAGATTTTTCCTGGCTTTGTAACACTCAGGAGGTATTACTTCAGGCTACACAGATGACTTACAGACCTCTTAGAAGTATCATAAAAACGAATATTAGGAAATAATACACTCCACGCTATGTTGGCTTTGTGTAACACATTGCATAATATTCCTATGCACAGTATACTTTCTTTGTTGTGTGAAATATTCACAAGCTTTTTCAGAGAGATATAATTTTTCTACTGTGGCATCAGCTGTGTAATCAATGTTTTATTGGCCAACAAGATTGAAATGCAGCTTGTTCAATATTATTATGTGATTGAGGTTAGAAATCCCTCCCCCACCCCCAAAATAAACTATTAGATAACCTTTATTTAACATTCTAGCGGTAATTCATTTCAACCGGATACTTAAAGCTGATACTCACAGACTGGATATTTTTATAGCTGTGGAGGTTGGGATGGTGGCACTGCACATATGTTTAATTCCTTATCATCGTACTGATGAGCAATGTTTATTTGCTAAATGCAAGTGGGGTGAAGCTTGAAATGGTAGAGATCTGTCAGCAGTGACAAATCACATACAGTTTCCACTTCCTTTCATCAATAAGATCCTGGGAAAAACCTGTAAAAACATTGGATCACTTCATATCAGTTTTGAATGCTTGTTTTGAATTAATATGAGTTTGAGTCAGTCACCATCAGCTCTCTTAAGTCGGTAGAAAGAATTGGGCTTTTAAGGCCACAAGTTAGATGTCTCATTTTAGGTGTTCCATTTTAGATGTGCGGTTTAGGATTAAATAACCCAATCCGTACCAATGCCTATTTCTCTCTAAAAACTATAAGGGGCAGCTGGAATCTACCTCATATCTTGAACCCTACACTAAAGACATTTAGTCAGGTGAAATCCAGCTTAATGAACAAGCCAAAATGTATACCAGAAAGCTCTTTATAGTGGCATAGGATATTTGGAACTGGTTAACAAATCATCTTACAACAAAGACTGAGAAGTAAAATACTGACTTTTCAGTAGAAATGGATACTATACACCTCTGTTTGTTCTTCTTTCTCTGTTGAGAGATTTTGTCACAGAAATGGTAAGAGAGGATATAGTAGAAATAATTTCTATAATGTTAGACTCAATGTGACCTTAGTTTTTTTCCCTCAAAAGAGTGCAGAAATAGAAAACTTCACAAGTTGTTGCACACAAAAATAATCAGATTGAGCAAAGACTAGCTGAAAATTCTTTCAGCGTAAAATAATTCACAAACAGAACCACCTTAAGGTTGTAAAACATCTTGTCATGCATCTTGAAACATGTTGATGTGACAAGTTACAAGATGAAGCGATTTGTCAGGTATACATTAGGACAAGTATTATGTCATATGTAAATATACTTCACTGTTTGCCATAGAATTTAAGTTTCTAATATTCCAGAATGCTTTTGAAAGGCCCACATGAGCCTCTTTAGGCAATGTGGGCACAAATGACTATGTTATTCCTGAGAATGAATCTAAAGTTACACATGATGAAATGTAATCAAGCCATGGAAACTCAGAAAGTTACCACTCATCATCTGAGCTTCTAGCTCTGATTATATGTACCTTTTTGGCATACAATCAGGAATGATTGAATCACTGTGGTGTAAGAAATCTTTGCCCAGCAGTTGGGTGGTAATAACTGACACTTCGTGCTTTTCTCCACCATTGGGGAAACACATTTTGCTTCATCTAATGTATTCTGTTTCATTATTGGAATAAGCCAGGAGGCACAACTGGCCAGCTGTGGAAGCTCAGCTGCATAGTGGCAATTTGTTCACCTGTCATAACTCAGCCTTGTTAGATTATGTGTCCACACCTGCTGTGCTATAGGTCCTAGATGTCGTTCTTTTAATGTGGTTGCTTGGGTTCTAAAATGTAGGAATTTTTTGAAAAAGTTCCCCTCATACATCAGTTCAACAGAATTTTTAACTACAGTCTAAGCAAAATGGACATTTCAATAACAGGCATAAATAAAGAAACCCTCTCATCAGTTCAGTCTTCTCTCCAGTTGTCCTCAGGATTTGGCTTCAAAATGATGATCGTTTCTTGTGGTAAAAAGTTTCATGAGAATTAGGTTAGAGCAAAAGTTTCAAAAACTATTATGTTAAACAGTGATGAAATCTGTATGTAATCTTTCTTCAGAAGCTCAGTACAGACAAAAAAAAAAAAAAAAAAGAAAAAAAAAAAAAGAAAAGGATCAGAAAGCTCTTTTTTCCTGCTATTACCCCCAGGAGAAGATATTGATATGGAAAATCAGGATGTCCCTATATTTTCTAATGGAAGGTGGTCTTAAACTTGTGCTCTGAAATAACCTCAAACCTTAGAAGTTGTCTTCAATCTGTTTTCTTGTGCATCTTCTGTTTCAATAAGCATCATCAGCAGATTCTTTCTGAAAGTCTCAGGGACACTAGAGGTCAAGTAATTCCTTAAGACTGTCCTTTGGGACACCTCACTGATAAAACAGAACAGTGCAAACCATTGGAAATGTTTTCTATAAAATGGGCAGTAAAGGAGCACTTCAGCATAGGACCCCATGAATAATTGATTTCTTGGTTTGGCTGGTAAATGGAAAAGGAAGCTCTATTTCAACTTGCAACTTGTATTTTTCTGTTTGTCTAAATTAAAAAAAATAATAAAAAATTTTCAATGAAATATTTCATTTGAGCTGAAATGAAAACCCTTATTCTAATTTTTGTCATCTCCTGGAAAAATGAGGCTAATGGCTCTTGAGAACTTTGTTCAAAGCCCTTTCACAAAATTAAGAAAGAAAGGGAAATATTTCCCTTCTAATCAGTAGTTCATTTCAAGGGAACTTTTTCAGGACTGAGAGACTCGAGCTCCATTCCTTACTCTGTCTAGGGAAAAGAGAACTCACATTTCCTATAGATGTTTCCCTAGTTAACTTGCTACTGGGCTTTTTGAGTGGGTTGCTCTCAAACTGTAGTTTCATTATTGGTGGAGTCAGGTGGAAAATCACCTTGCTGATGAAAGCTACAGGATTGCTCTACCTCCACCTTGTCATTGGATAGCTGTTCCCCTTTTTCTCCTTAATGCTAACATTCTTGCAGCCAGGAATATGGCCTGGCAGCAAATTAAATCCATGTAGATAAAAAATTTATTGCTTCTAACTGGATTTGATGCTGTATCCAGGCTTCCTGCTCAGGTGCCCAAGGGCTACTGCTGATGTAAAGGAAAGAGTGTGATTGCACTGCTAGAGATGGCGATGGAGCATGCAGCCCAGGGTTTTAGCTTTGTGTGACCCAAGCCCTGCATTTGTGAAGCTGATCTCTCTGATTTCAGCTCAGCTTTCCTGAAAAAAAGCCGGTGTTGAGCTCTAAGGGAACACAAGCCAAAGCAATGCAAAGTAAGAAAAGTAAAAATACAGACAGAAGCAAAATCGCTGAGCCATAAATTAAGTGCTCAGGAGAAAACTTCTGACATGTGACGGTATAAAACTCTGAGAAATAAAATGAGAGCAACTGAGCAAGGTCAAGGTTCAGTCATTCCCAACAAGGAGGCTGATGCTTCCCCGTCTGAGTGACGGCTTCCCAGACAGCAGATACTCATGGGGTGCCTCTACCATGAGCAGCGAGTGAGCTCGTGCTGAGCCTAGTAGCCTGTTAGCCCTGGCTGCCTGCTGTGTGTATTAACTGATAGATAATTGTTGTGAGCTCGTAAAATGTTCCTTGTCTTTCTTGCGGTGTCTCTGCACCAGGCAGGCTACAGGGCTGTCCACACCCTCACTTCTTCTGCCTTTGTAAGAACAGCACCGCAATGTGCATGCTGGAACAACATCCCCAAGAGAAGTTGACAGCTACTCACCATATCATCCTGCGTGATGGAACAAATAATGCAATCAGGAGGATGTTCTGATCCTCTCCAGCAGAGCTGGGAACCCAGCCTGGGTCAAAGTCCCAGCCACTTCAGTCCTGGGTAAAATGGGGTGACCGTCAAACTGTGCAAACAGTTAATTCACCGTGCTCTGCTGCAGCCCGGCCAGAGCTGTCCACAGCGTGCTGTGTCCTCTCCTGTTGCAAATTAACACATGGCCCACCACCAGCAGAGACAGACATCATATTGCTTGTAATCGACATGTGTGGAGCTGTGCCAATCGACACCAGCTGAGAACCTGGCTTATGTACAGTTTGCATCGAATTTATTGGCAGCTCGGTTTGTGCACATAGGCTTTGTCTTCAGTGTGGATTGGGGTGTTTCTGCAGGATTTACACCTATCTTGCAATAAAATACTACCAGAAACTGGACGCCGGTAGTTTTTGCTGCAAATAAGTAGCCAAAATCGGTTGCAGGTGAGGATTGTAGGGCTGAGTTCATTTAGTCTTACTGAGGTTACAATCTGTGCCTTTGTCATTAGGATTTTGCGGCAAGGGGGATTTCTGCATAGAAAGAATCATCACTGGAGTGAAGACAGGCCATAACTGACACCAAAATTCAAACAACACATCATACTTCCCCCATGGAAAGAGAACATGCTGGGATGAAGACGAAAAATTCACTGATACATACTGTTTGGTTTAGTAAGAAGACACATTACATCACTTTGCACATTATAATAGTGAGCTGAATTGATCCTAAAAATGTACTGGTCTGTACAAATAGGAAAGCTGCTGTATTTGTACATGCATAACAGGCTCATCCCTACTGGGGAGCAAGCAATAGGTTATGGGTAGTTGAGAATCAACATGCCTAATTGCTTCACCTTGGTAATTGGTGACAAAATGTGGGGCGAGGAGCAGGGGGAAAAGCAGCAGAGGTGGCTATCAGGCAGACTAATGCATTATTCAGTTATTTCTTCTCATGCAGCTTCATTTCCAAACTAGTGATCCTCACTGTAACTCCCATCCTCTTTTTCATTTGTCTCATTAGACCCACTGGACTCATTTACACCTGTTCAGATGAGTTAACTTTCAAAGGCAATAAATGAAGGGGGAAATGAAAAAATTGCCTACTCCCCAGGGGTATTTTTGTACTAACCCATTCATTACTGCTTGACTAATGTCCCGAAGCATGAGATTTTATACCCTTTACATGCTTTTATTCTGTTTTATGTAACTAGCTGATATTATCCCTATGTCTAATTAAGATTCCTATTCCTTAATTCTGAAATAGTGGAGAGTTGCTGCTGTATTTCCTCACATAAAACTATTTTATGAGCTGGCAAAGTGTTCTTTGTTCACAACCTGTGAAACTCTTTGCGCTTCTTGGGAATGAAAAATGTTAGTGAACTTTTCTGGAATATGAGCGTAGAAAGGAATATATTGGCATTTACAGGCTTTTCCATATTTGTAAATTCAAATGAAGGGATCGAAATCAGCCAGTTGTTTAGTACAGGGCAGATAAATGAGTCTGTTACTTTTTCTTTTTTTTTTCCTAAGGGGAGGTATTCAGATCATGAAATAATCACCAAAACTGGCAATCAGTAAATGAGCCACATAGCACAGTCATTGAGTTAAACTCCTCAAGATACATTTCTCCAAGGCTGAAAGCTTACTTTATGGCTCCTTTATTAAAAAACATATTCTGTCTTCTTTCATGAGCTCTTTTAATTTATCATTATTTTCAACCACTCTTATGGTTTGAAAATGCAAAGAAAACCTGCATGAAAGCATTAAAGCATTTGCATCCCTTTCAAAATTATCTCTATTTTTGCTCACATCTTCTGAGAGAAGCCCGTGTTTGCTCACACAATCTCTTCTACAGGGTTTACAGCAATGTATCATATTTCAAAGTTTCCTGTTGCAAATTTTGCACTTGTCTAAATTTTTATGGACAGAGTTTTTTTGCTTGTCTATGTTTGAGGCACCTTCATTTAAATATTTTTATAAATTAAGAGTTTTTCTATTATACAGAACCAGATGGAAAGCAGTACAAACTTTGAGGAAGAAAACTGTTAATTTTTATTGCTATAATTTTAGGATTCCAGTGCCAGTCTTCTGTCCCAGCTCTTCTGGCACTGCTGTAGTGTACGGCTCATTAGTGTCTCCCAAAGCGTTTTCCTTTATAAGTGTATTTAGTCTACAGAAATGCAGATGCTCAGAGTCCTGCCCTTTCATTTGGTTCTTATTCTTCACTTGTGGAGGCTTATAATCATACTGTCCCAGAATATATCTTTGATCTATGTAGGCTCTGACTAACTCTAAAATGCTAGATATTAAGCATCTTTTCTGTGTGTCGGGGTTCTCTGGAATCTCCTTTGGCAATTTTTTTAATAGCAGCGCCTGTGTAATTTAAAGAGCATACAGGGTATGCTAATGAGGTGTTGAAAGTATTAACAGCATTTGCAAAATTAAGAATTGGACATAAGTGTCCAAATGAGTCCTTTGAATTTATTCTACATTTGCAAGCACAAATATATGCATTTCTGTTAGCGTCTGTAGAAAAAAGCCCATTCTCTGCTGTTTGCAGTGAGATGAGATTTTATTTAACTGCTAGGAACTGATGAAAAACATGCAGTTGCTTTTGTACATTTTGTCTTGGGATGCATTTTCATGAGAAGACAGGGAATGCTTGAAGACATTTTCCATCACTTTGTCTTCTGCTTGCGGAATGTAAAAGGGCCCAAAGTGCTTGCTAAGAGTAAGGCTGGTGGATAACTTTCATGTTTAGTCACCACAAACAAACAAGCAATTCTCCTGCAAAGAGAAAACAATAAGGGATGTGTAGGGCACCCTCTGCTCCCTCCTCTCCCCCATGCTGGCCATCATCAGCTGGAGAAGACCCCTGGTCCCTGGGTGACCCTCTGTGCAGTGCCTTGTGTGCAGCACCCACCCCACTGCAGGCAGGAGAGGAAGCTGGGATCATGGCCGGGGGCTTGGTCCCTCTCCAGGAGAAGCTGGGGGGCTTTTGCTGCTTATTTTCTCTTGATCTGGCATTAGTAACATCAATATTAAGGTGTGTGAACACACCATGTGCATGTCCCTGTGATGTGTAAGAGGAGATTTTTGTTTAGAGATGTTAATGTCTAACAAAATCTATTATTGTAACAGACTTTTCTCACTGGGCAGCCCTTCCAAACAGAGACGAAACTGCAGAGCATGGCTTTATCCATGCACTTTTTGCTTGTGTCCTTACTATGCCTGATACTGATCACAATTTGCAAAAAGCTGGAGGCTCTTCTGGTTCTCAGTGTGTTTTTCCTTGATCTTTTTCAAATGACCATCTATCTTCTATATCACAGAGTTTTCTATAGCATCTATCACTGTTCAATCTACACACTTCCCTGCTAAATCAATTCTACGTTGTGAAGTCCCCGCAGGACTCTGCGGCTGTTTCTGCTCAAGTCCACAGTCTGCTCGGGGAATACTTTGTTTTAAATCATCATCATTCTCAAAACCTTTTAAATTGTGCCAAAGTACAACTGTCTCTCTAGTATGGACAAAAAAGGGCTTAGGAGTGTGTGTTTGGAGGGATGTGAGATAATTTAAGAGATGTGGTTTTTGTCAAAATGCCAAAATCTTTTTTTGAAATCAATTTATAGGGAAATAATTCTCTCTAAGCAATGTATATTGAATCTTCATTGCCTTGTGTGGAATTTTTCACTGTTTCAACAGTGGCTTTGCTGAAGGAAATAAGAGAAATGGAATAAGCAAAGAGAGGTGCTGTGCCTGAAAGAACTGTTTAGCCTTGTTGCAAGGTCCTGACAAAACAAATTCTGAAATACAGTTACTTGCTGATTTGTATCCAATGGACCGAGTTCAGCTGTCAGTCACAACCTCTGGTGAGTTGTAAGAAAATGAATACGTGAACACAAATGACAAAAAAAAATACTGCTTTGGACACGATCATTTCACCACATTGCTAATGCTCTAGCAGGTATTCAGTGATGCCCAGTGCTGAGGGTGTCAGTGGAACAGAGTAAGAGGTGTAGTGCCTGCTTTTTTAACCTTGCTCCTGACCAGCTGTGTGGGGTAAGGCATATCACTTAATCACCTTCCTGGCATAAAACATCTGCCCAGGACCTAGTTTCTGTGCACATCTCATCTACACAACCCCTGATTCTAATCACTGTGACTTTAGTTTTTCTTCCCTTCCTCTCTGGTTTCTGTTTTGCTATCAACCTCTGCTCAAGTTGGCTCTGATTTCTGCAGTCGCGGGGGAGAAAACTGCTGTCTCTGCACAGAGCCCCTCTTGTAATCGATAGAGAGCCTGCACAGGGGGCGGCACTTTGCCACCTGCCAAGGTTTAGCTCAAACTTAAAGCTTTTGGAGTCAGAGCTATTCATCCTACTGTTTGTTTGCTGCAAACAGCTGTAAAACAAATGGTCCTGGACAGGGCTTTGGGGAGTGTGGCCTGACAGACACCAAGGAGAACCCCAGGAATCAATGAGAAAGAAGCAACCTTCAAACTCGAGGGAAGTAATGCAGAACCAGCTTCAGTGAGCACTTTGAGATCTCTGGCTCAGGCAGAAAGGAAACAGTGCTTCTATCAACACTTAATTGATGTAAAGTAGGTTCGAGAGCACTTTTCCTTAGAGGGGTAGTTTAAGCTCCCCTGACTAATAATATACAAATCTATTTTCATTCTAGAGTTTCAGGTAGCTGCTTCCCACCATTGAGCTTCCCTTTCATTCAGTTCTAATGGAGGATTTTGTCCTCCCTGCCCAAGCTTAATGTCTCTGGTCATCTCTCCTTCTGTGGAAGACGTGGCTGGGAAATGGTCGGCGGATGTGCCAGGAAAACTCCCAGCCCTGCACACACAGTGTTACTGGAAGAGACAAGGCATAGCCCTGTGAATTTATTCAGGGCTGTCCAAGAGCTGACAACATTAAAAGCCTCTATCAGGTACCAGAAAGCGCAATGAACGCCTGGAGGCTGGAAAGGATAGTGCCAGATGATGCACAGAGGCTACGGTCCAGCACACGAAACAAGATTGTTCTCCCCATTAATTTCCTTTCCTATCTCATCTTCCCACATGGTGTCTCATTTCCCCGCTGAATCTGGCCAACCCCTTGTTCAGTATAGTTTCTGTAGAAGAAGGGGCTTCCCATTGCTATGGCCCTGCCTGGTGTGCAGCCTGATGGGGCTGTGCTTTTTGCCTCTAGGCTGTTAATTGATGCTACAGTAGGAATGAAGAGAGATAATTCAGGAGAAGGATCAAGAGAAAAGCTTGGGCTGTGGGGTGCAAACTTGCTGCATGTTGAATGGTCTGCGTAAGTGTCCCCGGTGATTTGTTCTTTCTCTAAGACACATATTTCTGACATAAGAAACAAGAGGCACCTTTCTCCTCTTAACGTTGGTCATTCAAGTAGCTGGTATATGTTGCCAAATAAAAGAATGTCCCTAAGTACATCACAAACCACTTGTACACTACCTTACAAGTTTGTATCAGGCAACTGTCTTGATTTCTGGTTTGTCTTTCAAGCATTCCCAGTAAAGTATATTTCTCCTGCTGAGAGTCAGTATTGCATTCTCAGAGTAATATTTTTGAATTGTAGAGAAACAAATATTTATGTAGAGGCAGATAAGAAATATTTACATAGAGGTAGATAAGAAAAAAGATTAAGGAATAAGACTCAGCTGTTGAGGTTTGCTGTATTTACATGCTCCAAATTCATATAGGCTTGCCACATTTTGATATTTTTCATGAATGACTCCCTGCATTTAGAATGAGAAACACCATGGAAAGTAATATTGTTAGCTTTTGGTTTTTTTTTTCAAAAAGAAAAAACTTCTCATTGACTTGGTATGGTGTACAGTTACCCAGAGGGTATGAAACATCTGCTTTTCTGTGGTAAGTAAGGGATAACTCCAGCTGAGTATCCAATTACAAAATTAATCTTCATTTTATCATCTACATAAAAAGACACCAACTTAACACTATTTTAGGTTATATTAGGCTATATTTTAAAGAAACTTTTAAAAACTATAGTAAGCAATTAACTGAAAACACTGTTTAGATAAAACATTGGAACACTTAGGACTAAATAGTTTCTCAAAACTCTAGTTTTGTTAGTGGTAAACTCTCGCTTAAAATTCAAGTGAGAACTAATTTTGGTGATACTCAGAAAAAGAAATAAAAAGCAACATATATCTTTGTACAAACTGAAAGGATGGGAAGGAACAAAATGCTTAAGTCCATGTGCCTGCTCATGTAAAAAGATATCTGTGACAAAGGCAGGGAACTATGTTCCAAAAAAAAAAAAAAAAAAGTTAAAAGAAAAAGCAAACAGGCAAGCAAAAAGGAAAAAAAAAAAGTGGAAACAAAGTAGGTATGGATTTTGTTTATCTGGAGAACATTCCTTTATAGGTTAGTTTAATTGTATACCTACTATTTCCTTGCAATTATTCACATTACATTTTACTTGCAAGTCTTTAGAAGAGCCATTCTGAAGCAAGTTTTCTTTTTTCTTTTTTTTTTTTTTTTTTTTTTTTTTTTTTTTTTTCTTTTTTTTTTTCCCCTGTAAGTGAATATTGATTATTTTGCTCTGCTGGCAGTGGAGCTTGAAATGAATATTTTTGATAGTTTCCTTGCTTGTGCACCAGTGTTATCAATAATCCTGGCAGAATATTAGTTAGAGGAGGTAAAACCAGGCTCAAGCACCTTGATTTGCTTGATATAACTACAGTGACTTGCTACTGATTTATACTAATGTTATTAGGACCAAGCCCTGTAAAAGCAAGGTGCAAACATTTCATTTGACTAGGCTGACTTTAAGGTCCAGGGCCTGTTCTCACTGATACCCATAACAAAGTCCTTGGTAATACCAGTACATGCTGGTCTAAACGTGTTTTTGGTCATATGATTCCGAGCTTTAGTGAGAAACATTTTCTTTATACTAAGACTATGATGGAAGTCCTTTGTGTCCATGATCTTAAGCTGATTAGAACATAGATGTTCCCAAAGAGAGATGCTTTAGATTGGTAGGATGAAGTTCCTGATTCCTATGTTTAGCTGTCTAAAGTTAGACTTGCTGCCTACACATGCACTGCAGGTGAGAGAAAAAATGTCACTCAGAAAGTGATGCAGGTCAAGACAGGCATTTGCAGAAATGACTCCACAGTTCCCTTACCCCACCTATTTCTCTCCTTTGAACAGAAAAATCCAGCCTCTTTGAGACCAAAAGTTAGAGACATAACCCCATGTTCCCTTCCTTCTTCCTTCCTTCTTCATTTCAGGGTGCATGTAGCATGCAACATGATGGAATTTCTGGCAGCCCAGAAAGCCAACCGTATCCTGGGTTGCATCAAAAGAAGTGTGAGCAGCAGGTCACGGGAGGTGATTCTCCCCCTCTACTCTGCACTCGTGAGACCCCACCTGGAGTACTGTGTCCAGCTNCCTCTACTCTCCATATCTGTAATGAACCTCTTACAGGTACACTCCCATCCATCCCACCCCCCAGACCACCAGAGCATTTTCCTCTACTGCCTTTTTCTCTTCTTGCCAGGTTTCCCCTCGAGCCATGCTGAGCTGTGTGTGCAACGGGATTGATAGCTGTGTGGTTGGGACGGGTGATAGCTGTCAGTCTAAGGCATGTAATAACACGTTGGGTCACAACTTCTCAATCTCAGTAATTCCAGAGGTTTCAATATTGCAGGGTTAAAACTGCTTACGAAAAGTAATTACATTTTGATTTGAACTGGAAGATATGTTACAATAGATATGAGATTCTGCATATCAGGTCAGTGACAAGACGCATGAGGAAGATAGTTAGATGCATGTAAGAGAAGCAAAATAATTATTTTGCTCTGCCTAGCACTGGTGGGATTGTAATTGGAATACACCAGTCTATTACAAGCACCATGTTTCAAAGACAACACGGGAAAATTAGGGAGAGTTCAGAGGAAAAGTAACAAACATAGACTAAGTTTTGTCAAAGAAAACTTCCCTAGGTTTTCCAGAGATGTTTGAGAGGAAGAGGCCGCTTTGCATATGAGGAAAGAAGGCCAAATGGAGACAGGCTGACTAGCTATAAACACAAAATTTGATAATCCGAGCCGTGGTACTTTGCCCTCCTGTAGCACCTTAGCATTGTTGTTTCTCATTACGGTTGCTTGTCTGGGGTCAGCCTTGTGCGGGAGGTCATCCAGCACAGTCCTAATGAGTCCGTCAGCCCCTGCAACCCACATACCGTGCTGTGATCTGCACAAATACAGAAGAAAGCCTGGCAACAGCCAAAGTCCTCACATTTTTCCTCCCAAGGAATTCTGTGTGTTTACAAGCAAATAACCAAGGAAAGTAATAGAGAGTATTAAATGACATTACTTCCAGTTCATTTTGTTTATGGTGGTTCAAAACTTAAATGCTTTTCACTGTCTGTCTCAGAGTGATGCAAAAAATCAAAGCAAAGCAAATTTCTTTCACCACTGTCCAAATGAACAATGCTACAATTAAAAAAACCCCAATTTTATCCCTATAAATGCTCATCTTTCTTTTCACTTGCCAATCAAATTTTTCCTGAAAACCTTTCTAAGCCCTGTTATTACCAGTTAGGATAGAAAAAAAATTACTACGAACAATTTGTTCTTATATTTTGTTGGGTTGACACTAAGCTATGTTAAATGAATTCTCATATAAAACATCTGTATCAAGCACAGCAGAAAAATTCTTGAGTAAACAGTCAAATATCTTCAGCTGCTCCAAATATTATTAATCAGAGATGAAAACAGGGCTGCAATGAATCCCTTCATATTTTGACTCACCTTCAATTTTCTCTGAAGTACCCAAATCTTTCCTTGTTGAAACTCTTAAAAGCAATTTTAACTAGTGTCTGAATTTGTCGCAAGCAGCAGCTGATTGGCGGTCTGAAATTATGCAAGTGGCAGGCTTGAGCTGCTAGAGAAGAGCTCTCTGGGCAAACTGCATGTGTACTCAGCAAGGAGAGGTTGATCCTAATGTCCCTACCATCCAACCAGCAGATCTGGCAGTTCAAACACACACCGCATTTAGTGCTTTCCTAACTTAATAAGCAGAGGTTGAACCAGCATATGCTGCTTTATGCTGCTTGGCAGATGCTACCTGATGCTTCCTAGTTACCCTCCAGGCTGAGAGGAGAGATTTTGGTTAACATCTGCCAGTCTATGTCCTTCTCATCGCTCATGTCTGGGAGCATGGTGCAGCCATCTACATGCCAGGCATGGACTCATGAGCCCCAGGAGCATTTAGGGTACCTCTCATTGCCTTCCTGAGCTGCTTCTACAAGTGAATGGGATCATTCCTATTCCCATTATAGCGATATACAACCCCATTTTGCTTTATTTTCCTTCCTTCAAGCTGTGACAAGAATTCACTCAATTTACTCATTTCAGAGGCTGGGACAATCAGGCGACCGATGGAGTGTTACCTAGTAGGATTCTGTGAGTTGACTCCCTCCCTCTCTCTCCTTGCCATCCTACTTTCCTGACTAAAATCTTGAAGTCTCCCATTGCCTCACCCACTGTCATTTCACTTTACAGATGGTTTCACTAGAGAATACCAAGAAGACATGATTGGTCTTAATAAACGCCCCCTCACCTCCCCCTCTCCCCTTCCCTTGCACTAAACTGTACCATAACCACCTTGGTATCAGATGCAGCCACTGCTCTTCCTGCAGACACTATGCCCGATAGTCCCTTGGAGGAATGTGCCGGCTGCTACGTGGACAGAAACCACCGATCTATCCTTTGCTCAGAAAGTAACAGCACAAAACCCACACTGTCTTCCTGAATCTTAATTGCTTGCTTTATAAGTTAGGAAATTAAAACACTTCTGTTTCAAAGATGACCTCTCAGCGGAGAGAGCACTTTGGGCAACAGAAAAAAAGAGCCTTATTTTTCTGACTGTGGATTATCTCAACCTGAAAGAGAAGAAAGCTTCTTTATTTTTCTTCCTAATTATATTTCATAGATGTCCCAGAACAAGTCATTTCTGCAATGCCCCTTGAAAGTGCATGGGGTGATGTAAAATATGGTGTGTTTTCCCAGAAGAGCTATTGGAGTGCCCTTTCTTTGGCAATACAAAGTACACACTTGAGCACTCAAGGGGCAAGTGCTTCCCTTCAAATGCTTCCCAGCTGAAAAGGAGGCACTGAAAGAAAAATTGCTTTCCGTGAGCTTTGACATGCTTTGTAAGGCAAAGAATGATCCCGCAGGGACTTACTGGACACAGGGTATATCTGCACTGCCCTCAGAGCAGCTCACAACACTATATCCTGGAAGCTCTCAGCTAAGTATCTTGGGTGCAACCCACAGTTTAACCCCCACTGAAGAGAGCTCAGAGCTTCCTACAGTCTAGCAGTCACTGTTTGGGTGCTTTAAAGTGAGCTTCTCTACACATTTTCTCTGTATACGCATCCCCTTTGCTCCTGGGGGGCAAGTTCAGCTCCCCATAGTGTTAAAGTAGAGTTTGTGATGTTGGGACTGTCACGGTGGGAGGAATACCTCTCCCTAGACAATCACTGATGGAAAAGGAGGCATCTAACCTGACCGCAAGGCAACTGTACAATGCTCAGAGATGAGTGCCTCTACCAGTGACTAATACCAACCTGTCTGAGCATATAAAATCATTAGATTGAGATGCTCAGTTTGTGACCAGCTAGGGTGAAAGGAAATGAATCTGAAATGAATCTTATCCTCAACATCTCTATAGAGCAGGAGAAACAACACTCGCAGCCTGCCTTCCTCTGCTTTATCTGCTTCTAGTCAGAAGTATTTGGGCCAAAATAGCTCCTTTTTTTTTGTGCTCTGGCAATCTAATCTCAATAGTCCAGTGGGGACCAAATCTATTTTCTGTATTAGTGTAAGAAGGCCATGGTCCTTTACTCTGACTTCAGGGCACTGCAGCAATCAGACAGGCTCAGAAGCACCATACTGCAGAAATAGAACAGGTCTTTCATTACAACTTTTACTATTTCAGTTTAATATACTCAACTTAAACACATATGTCAAGCTATATGAAAACAATACGTACTTATAATTAATAGATTATTTAAAGAAATAAATGTGATCCTGTTTCTTGCCTGCATACGCTCGGGATTACCAGAAGCAGCTCACTTCTGTCATCTGGAGCTAAATTTGATGCAGCTCTGAACTTGGGAGAGGAAGCTAGACTATCAAGCTTAGATGTTCAAAACTGAACAATCTACAGGTAAAAGTATACATATTCATAACTAGGAATTAATTTTCAAATTTCCTGGGCCCTGCTTTAATTTTTAGAGGTAGGTACCATGGCTCCCTGAAATTTGGCCTGTTTGTGTTTGTTTGATTGTTTTTTTGTTTGTTTGTTTCTTTGTTTAAATCCTTAGCTTTGGATTTAGATATTAGGTAATTGACTATATAGGCAACGGACCTCTTCACAGACACTCCATCTTTCCTTTTGTGAAACAAGGCTAAATCCCCATACCTCTAGAGTCAAAGGCAGGACTTGCATTGATTTCCAAATGCACAGGTTGATGGCCATAAGGCCTTCTCCAGATGATCAAAAGTAGGGTTCATTTGCTTGGATGTCATGCTTAATTTGACACCACTATTAAGTAGATGCAGTACTTACCAAGAATTGCACAATTGTGTGTTTCGCCCCCTAATTGCTACTTCATTTTCATTTTTAACACTCATTTTGTGAGAATGTAAGTGAAATTAAAGAGTAATTAGGGGACCAAATACATAACTGAGCAATTCTTTGATCCTATGTCATGAAGGCCAGTGACTACAGACCTTGAATAAAAATACCCAAGGAAGCATAAGTGCTTCTCCATTTTTGTGCTACTGTTTCAGGCCTTGGGAAATGTATTCAAAAATACCAGTTTTGCTAGTCTTCCTCTTCATCTATGAGTGCTAGAAACCATCCACCTTAAAAGGGTGGTGATTTTCAGTTTTGCATTTTCGGTGTGGAAGCTGAGTCCTTTGATAAATGGCAGATATCTTAATTTTCTTGCTAACAGATAGGGAACTTCTGTTCCCTAACAATGTATTAATTTTGCTGTACAGTGAACGCTTAAAATATGAAAAGCTGTGAGACTTACAAGGTGTGATAGTTTCTGATACTGGCTTTTGAAAATAAATGTCCTTTAGGCTTAAAATATATGTTTGATCCATAAATGCTTTCATCCCAACTGGTCTAAAATGTACACAATAAATCACACGGTGCTTGAAGATAACCAAGATTTTGTTGATAAAGTATAATAGAATATTCACTTGGCAACAAGAGGAAATGAGCAGAAAACCCTCTCTGATGAATAAGCCAAGAGAATGGCTCAATTTTCTCTGCACCTTGCTCTTTCTGCAGCCCCAGGTTAAATCCATCACAAGGAATGCTCCCAGAAAACAGACTGATAGGTAAACCCCATTAATAGAAGATTAAAATGACTTCAAACTGCCCTTGTTCAAGGAGGAAACATATGGGGAATCCCAAGTGGAAGAAGAAAGCATTTGATATTCCATGGACGGCAGCTGGAAACGCTTCCTTTTGACTTCATGTGCATGCATTCAAATAGGCGTGACCTTGGATATTTTTGTCCCTTGCTGTACACCATTAACACTGTCAAGAATGACAGTCTACTAGTAATTTTTAATTGTGCAGAAAGTGTGGTGTGTATAGTGAAAATAGTATGCGATTGAATTACCATAAAATTCATAGCAATTAAATGCTTTATACCTTTTAGCAATTAGAGTTGTGTAGTAACCTGTTGCCATTTCCTACCTTTTTTTCCCCCCTTAATATTTAACCACTCATGCTCTGCAGGCACAGATTTGAGCTCTCCTATAATTACTGTAGAGGGAGGGAAAGGGGAAGTGGGTGGGTGGGTGAGAAATAGTGATAACAAAGATTTTATTTCATCCTGCAGGTGACATTGAAGACATATTGCCATCTGGCATGATAAACATTATAATATATCAGTGCTTGTTTGCCAGATGTTGCTAGACAGTGGTTCAGATGCATAGGGATGATTTAGCAAAATGAATCTTGCTAAACTGGAACATCTGAGTTGTCACGTTGCATCTTGCTTCTACCGGGTAGGTATGTAAAGCAGGAGGGAAATTGGAGTTATTGAGGATTAAACAAATTGTACAGTAAAGCCAATCTTCTACTGCAGGCCAACAGAAATAAGGCCACTCTGTGTAATAGCTAGTTCAGATTGATATTGTCATTGAAATAGGACTAACACGTGACAGTGTGTCGTGCCAACACTTCATACTTTCATGCAAACACTTTTCAAACACAGATTGCAAGATGAATAAATGTTTCTACCTATATTTCTCAGTTTTTCAAACCAGAACTTTTTAATTTCCATTTTGATCAGCCTGTGCATGTGTCTGAGTGCATGTCTAGGTCCCTACTGTCTGGGACATTTTTCTTCCTCCCTAGCTGAGACCAAGAATGTCATAAACATCAGTATGCCTTTCACACAGAAAGCCAGACATTTTCTGTCCTGAATTTCTTACACATTGAATAAAGTCAAAGTGGTAGGAGAACCTGGACCCTGTGAAAATTGAATGTGAGCATCGGTAGACATTGTAGAGACTGGAAGGAGATTTGACTGGCAAGAACTCTGTATTCCCCTGTTATTTTCATCTATATTATAGCTATGCCAGGGATCAAGGCAAACCAGAAAAACACCCCACATGCAAACAAAGAAAGTCTGGAAAATTTCTTTCCTGATTTCAGTGTTTTTTTATCAGCCTCATGGGCAGCCCATGGAAAACATGGTAATGAAACATAGGGATGAAAGGGGTATAAAAGGTTTCTTCATTCTTGTTATCTTTCATATATTTTCATTTCTCCCCCAAACATCCTGTCTGTTCAGGATAATAGATGAGGGATGAAAACTGGGACAGTTAGGAAATGGCAAGGAGTCTTCCACCCTGATAAAGCATCTATCTAGGTCTAGACTGCTGCTTTGACGTCTTGGTGATACTGATGCTGTAGACCAGACTGATGGATGATATCAGAAGAGAAGAAGAAAAGAATAAATAAAGCATTGCTATGGAGATGTCCTCAAGGCAGGGCTTATGTCACATTATTTCATCTCTTAAGAAAAAATGAAATGACTTGCTGGGTTAGATCAGTGGACCATGTAGTACAGTCTTCTGACTCTGACACTGGCAGAGAATGAGACTATGTGAGGAGAAAACATGAGAACAGCTGTGACCTGCACCATCCTTTCCCCTACCCCAGTGTGCACTGCTGCATTCAACAGCATGATAATATCTGTTTGCAGACTTGTTACCTATGTCTAACCTGGTTTTGAACCTGTTCATTGTCGCTGCTTCCAAAACTTCCTATGGAGACAACCTCACTACCAGCTCCATGAAGACCTACAATCTTTCGGCTCTTTTAGACCAATTTCCTACCAGCTTCAGTGAGTGTCTCTAGTTCTAAAATTGCACCCCTTTTGAATCCAGTAATCTACTGACATCGTGATTTTTCAAATTTCAATCATACTTTTGTTGAGTCTTCTCTCCAAACTGAAGAGCAGAGATATTTTTAATCTTTCCAGATAAGAGGACTCCATCCTTATCATAATTTTCTTCTCTGTATCTTCTCTATCTCTGCAATGTCCTTCTGGAGGCGTGGAGACAAGAACTATGGAGAGTAATCAAGATGCAGAAGTATCAAGGTTTTATGCAGTGGCAATGTAAAGCTTTGTGTCCTGTTGTCAGAACACTTTCTGATGATGATTTTGGGTCCAGAGCTGATCCTTAGAGGACTT
Organism: Thinocorus orbignyianus; assembly: GCA_013400375.1. Taxonomy (NCBI): domain Eukaryota; kingdom Metazoa; phylum Chordata; class Aves; order Ciconiiformes; family Thinocoridae; genus Thinocorus; species Thinocorus orbignyianus. Next base: position 1,036,391 of record VXBW01001615.1, read on the forward strand.
ATTTCCTGACATGTTTTTCTCCACTTCACAAAATAACCATTGAGTCCTACCTTCTGATTCCCATCCTTTAAACAGCTTCCCATCCATAAAAGGGCTTTTTCTTCAACTTTCTATTGTTGCTTCTCTGGTAGTCTTTGGTGAGGAACCTGCAAAAATTCTTTCTGTGGAACTAACCTATGATGTCCATTGTATCCCCTGTATCAGAGGGCCACAAAGATGATCAGAGGGCTGGAGCACCTCTCCTGTGAGGACAGACTGAGAGAATTGGAATTGTTTAGCCTGGAGAAGACTCCAGGGAGACTTAATAGTGCCCTTCCAGTACCTACAGGAGAGATGGGGAGGGATTCTTCTTCAGAGAGTGGAATGATAGGATGAAGGGTAGTGGTTTTAAACTGAAAGAGGGGAGATTTAGGTTTGATATTAGAAATTAATTTTTCACTGTGCGGGTGGTGAGGCACTGGAACAGGTTACCCAGAGGGGGCATAGATGCCCCATCCATGGAAGTGTTCAAGGCCAAGCTGGATGGGGCTTTGAGCAACCTGGTCTAGTGGGAGGTGTCCCTGCTCATGGCAGGAGGCTTGGAACAAGATGACTTTTAAGATTCCTTCCATCCTAAACCATTTGTTGATTCTATGATTCCTGATTGTGACAACCTCATTGAACCAAGTGTGTCTGTGTGGTCTCCTTGTTTTTCCCCCTCTTCTCCCCTGCCCTGACTCCTACTTGAGCCATGGTCATCATGGCCATCACAACATCAGTTGCGATAGGTCGCACCTGAACTTTGGGGAATGGCCTGCAACACAGCGAAAACACTGTCTGGAGTGGGGACCTAGATAATGTGTTCCCATGAGAATATGACTATAGGCCAATTATCTTACTGTATAAATAGTGGACAGCCCAAGAACCCTTGAGCTCTCCAGTATGGCAGCAGGCTGCACGCCAGGATCTCCCCTTCAGTGAGGATGCTCGCTTTAAGGTTCTACTCCTTGATGCTGAGAGATTCCTTGCTGCAACAGATTCTCGGTAAGTGACTAATAGCATGGTAAGACTTTGAAATTTTAGCTAAGTAATATAAGGGATTGATTGTGCATATATAATCCTTTAGATGTAAACTGTTGACCAAGTCTGCGACTAGGATTGGATCCAGCTGCACCTAGACTCCTGTCAGAGAAGGAGTTTAGAAACCAAGGGGGTCTTTTCTGAACCTCGTGACTCAATGGGAGGGTCTCCTTGACAGCTTGTCTGACCCTGTCCTCTGTGCAGTAAATAATCAAGTGTACCTTGGCATTGAATCTTGTAAAATACTGTCACATTTACCACTAATTTTGTTAAATGACTATTTTACCTTAATAAATATTTCAGTACTTCTCTCTTACAAGTAAAGTTAGTCACTCCTCCCATGACACCAAGGCAGGAATTCCCTCCACAGGTGCCAAGCTGGTACTTTCCCACCAGACTGTCTTGATTCACTTGCTCTGTGACCTTACTCTATGACAGACTCTACTGCCATGCTGAACCTGTGAGTAAAGCTTGGCAATCTGTGCTTCCCAGACAACCCTGCTTGATCCTTTACTGTAGACAAGTCACCCTGACACCCAACCACCCCTGTTGCACAGGAGATCCTAGCTGTGGCATATTTGATATGTACTGGCTGTGGCTCTGCAATTTCACTGTTTCTTCAACCCTCCTACATAAATGTCATCCAATCCTGGTGATATGTTATTTGTCTGGAAGGTTTGAAACACCCTGTTTATTTATCTGTATCCTGTTGAGCTTCTCTGATCTACCCACTACCAAAAAGCAGTTGTTTGTGGGTATTTTCCCTGTGTAGTAGAGACTGATGCAGAGAGTCCATTGAGCTTTTCCAGTGTGGACTAAACAACCTTGACTGCTTTTTTCTACTTCTGTCATCAAACAATCCCATTGATTATCTCACCTGCTTTTTGAAGTATCTAGTGAACTTGAGTCTATCAGTTAAAAAAAAAACACCACCCAGTGCAAGCATGCACCACAATCCTTCTAACCCTTCAAATGACCTGTTTTACTTTTAACTTGTTCTTATTTGGGCAAGTTTTCCATTTTTTAACTGCTGACCATTTCCCTGTGACAGTCTCCTTAACTTTCCCATTGAGCCATGCAGGGGCATTATTAGACTTCTTTGTTTTCTTCTTGAATTATGACACATATTTTATCTGGGCTCCTAACACAACATTTTTCAAAACCCTTCAGGACGCTTATAGACTTCTTGGGTTTAGACTACTCCTTTTAGGTTGTGTTTTTATTTGCTTTTCTGGATCAATCGCCTTATTTGTCTGTAGTCCCTTTTCTTTTGTGTTTTATTTATGAGAAACTGGTTCATTTGAAAAGTTAATAGGGAGTAGTGGCTCCTTACTGGAGGTCTGAGTGGATGGATAAGAACCAGTCAGGGGCTCTGAGTCACTCACAACAGTAGAGCAGATATTTTTACTGTCAGTCTACCTTTTTTTTTTATCAACCCAAAATTATTTTTTCATATTCTTTATTCCTCCAGTGTCATGCTATGCCCACTGTTCATTCAGACTCTCCCCAAATAGGTTTAACTTTTTATAAATATTTACTGAAAAAATGGTAATCCTTCTTGGTGTGCTTCTTTTCTAGAATTCATGGAAAATTAAGATTCTCCTTTCTAATGAGAAAGCTTTTGGGAAGAATATTTTAATGAATTTTTTTCCTTAAGTTACGCATTTTGTGGTTTTTGTTGTTGATTCTTCCAGTTTTCTGAATTTTTAGGGTGGTGTTTAATGCACTTCGGTTTGTCTTTGCTACTGTAGGTTTCTCTGTACTTACCCATAAATAGATAAGATGCAATGAGACAGTGAGATAAAAAAAAGAAATAAATTAATATATATTAACCATCACAGGACAGTGCATCTTTAATGAAAACCTAGAGAAAGGCAAGTGTGTAAGAGCTACTGCAGTCTCCCCTTGCTACTACAACTAACAGGGTCCTGCTGAATTGACCTTGGTGACTTCAGTGCTTTGCAGTGGTGAACTGCTCATCATTGATTCCTCTGAGGTATAATAGGGCTGTGAATTTTTGGGTTTAGAAACAGCTAACCAAAAATAGTCTCAGATCTCGATTCTTTGTATGTGTGTTTCCCTGCAGGAGATTCATGAACAGTTATAATGCACCACACTCACTACTGAGATATACAGTCAAGGATGTTCTATTTAGTTTAAAACCTCTGTGGTCACAGAAAGAGCCATCTTTCTTGCTGACAGGAGAAATTTGCACCCACATGAGCTATGAAATGTAGCTTGCTTGTTTGCTGGGTACAGTCAATTACTTTGGTTGTTCCTTTTGTGTTTTGCATTCTGGAAAGGACCATCTGGCTTCAGAGAGGATGCGAATGATAAATGCCTGCTGAAAGGCTGGTAACTTTCTACAACTTCAGTAGGTACTTTAGGCAATCTTTTGCCAGAGGGTCTGAGAGACATCAAGGTTCCTTCTTTTAATAGTGACTGCTAAAGTTGCATGCCTCATTCTAATATTTAACACCTGTAATAAATTAACTGATATTCACTGGCACTTAGCAATTAAAACAAAATTAAGGAAAGCTGAGTATGTGTGACACATGAAAATATGTTATTTTTTGCTTTGACACAAAGATTTAATGCATGTGGACTGTACCAAGTCATCCTGAACCTCCAGGAGAGGTAGAATGCCTGCAGGAATTGTCAGGTCCTGTTGAAGCACCTTTGCTCACATACCCTGAAAGAACAAGCTCCTTTTTAAGTGATGTGCGAGGGAAGGTATTGGCAGGATTGTCTTCTTGTTCTGCTATATAACAGGCAGGAGTCAGCCATGGAGAATACTTGAGATCCATCTGTTTGCCTTAGTCCTCAAACTGTTGTCCGGAGTAAGGTCTAAGTGTCTGCATTCAGCAAACTTCCTTGATGATCCATTTTTTACTCAGTACATGTATTACCTCTTAAAAGAGCATTTTGTGTGGTTGAACTCAATTCCCTACTTATATTCAACTTGACATGTCTGATTACTTTTCCTAGTCATTCAAATGATCTTTTATGCTTACTTGCAGACTTTTGGGGTACAATAATTCCACAAAACTAAGTTGTTCAAAAAGCTGGAGGCTTTTGGTGTGGGGTTTTTTGATATTTTTTTTCTAAGTAGAAGGGAGGAAACTAGCAATGGCTATTAGTGCCTGTAAATTGGAAACATTAGTGCATTGAGGTAAAGTCACACAACCACTCTCACTGAAATGCAGCTGATCAGTCATAATTCTTGCTATAGATCAGTGGAAAAAAGTTAGGATGATATATGCGATCTCCTGGGAAAGGAAGCCAGCATGTATTGTACCTCCACAGATCTGCTGAGCAATGATAGTGCAGTCTAGGTGAATCAGAAGCAGCTTCTTCACTTCTTTCTAACTCTGGAGAAGCAGTAGCTGTTAATAGCTCCTCTCTGTACAGGCACTGCAATGTCAGTGGAAGAATTTGATTTCCCTACAATCAAGGTAAACACCTGGATTGTTTAGGGGAAAGAAAAGGGAGAAAGCAAGGGAAAAAGAGACAATGATCAAACTAGAAGCTTGTTGAAGCTGAATATAAATCTTCAGGGACAGGTTTTTAGTTGGAAACTTTCCTTCATAATAATGGGTTCTTGTACTCAAAGCTCGAAGTTGGAACAGACTGAACAGCTGCCATAGGACGTAAATGCTGGAGAAAAGAATGATCCTGGAACAAAGACTGGGCTTGAAGCAAAGATTTGATAATTAATTGTTTCTCAGTTTGGAGTGAAAGTGAAATGTTGGGCTTTAGCTTAGGAAGAGACATAAAAGGAGTGTGAATGAGGGGCAGGAGAGCAGAAGGGGGACTCTTTGTCAGGAAGTGTGATAGGATGAGGGGGAATGGTTGTCAACTAGAAGAGGGGAGATTTAGATTGGATATTAGGAAGAAATTCTTTCCTGTGAGGGTGGTCAGGCACTGGAACAGGCTGCCCAGAGAAGCTGTGGATGCCCCACCCCTGGGAGTGTTCAAGGCCAGGCTGGATGGGGCTTTGAGCAACCTGGCCTGGTGGGAGGAGTCCCTGCTCGTGGCAGGGGTGTTGGAACTGTATGATCTTTAAGGTCCCTTCCAGCTCTAACCATTCTATGATTCCATGATCCTTTTCCCAGGCACTGGTTCCCAGTAACCCCAGTCAGTGGAAATGTGGGCAGGATGAGAGATACAACACACAAATCTGCACAGCACTGTGTTTTGGGGCAACTGCAGTTTTTGAGGGAGGATATCAAGGACTGTTTATGCTGGTCTGGAGATCCAAGGCTACCTGGCACCATGTTAAGAGAGTTTGAGATGGTGGGTAGCAGACCTAATTCCCCAGTGAATCAGTATCTAATTCTGGGGAGCTTTAAAGGATCCCTATACAAGGCCTTGGGAGAGTACATTAGGGGAATGTACCTTCATAATCCTAAATTAAAGAGTGTGCCCAAGAATGTTAGTATATATTTAAATATGATATCGGACACAAATCCCTTTGGACTCATTGTTTTAAACACTTCCTATTATACTGTTTCTCGTACAATGCCAAGTTGATTTTACAAAAACGCAAAAAAACCCCAGTAAGACATATGAAAGACAATCCACTCCTATTGACAATTAGTTGAGAGAGTCAAACTTGGGCTGAATGGATTTTTAAGAATTAGAAAAGAGCTCAACATTTTCCCCAAACATAAAAGAATGTTTCTAGAAAACATATTTTTCCATTTTATTTCACTTTCATAGATCATCTGAATTCTGTGAAATGTTGAGAATCTTGGTAAAGTCAGAGGAATTGGTAGCATTTGTTATGACATTGGGTTGGGATTTTGGGTTGGGGCCAAAACTGGTTTTTGATTGTTTGCAGCTGAGGATGTTAGAATGAACTGCTTGACCAGGATTGTTCTAGAACAAATGCATTCTGGTGGAAATAAGGAGATAATAACAACTAATATCAAGTCCTTCATAGAATGAATTCAGTCTTTTTTGATACTCATGAATTGTTAATGAGCAGTCTGTGATTTTATTTGAACTTCTAAATTAATTAAATTCATTTTATCAATATTTTGATAAACACTTTTCTTTTTGTGGATTGTTTATAAACAATTAATTGCAAGTACTCTTCAATCAAAATTTCATTGATGTTCATTAAATTATATCACAGCCAACGCTCTGTTTGCTATACTTAGAGCTGGGCAATAAATATTTCTTTTATTTTTCTCTTTTGGATAAGAGTTTTAAAAACCCTATTTCCTGGTGGAATTAGAAATTTGGATGTTTGAATAACTAAGCTGTCATGGTACCCAAACGGTATCCATACAGACTGTATAATTCCTACATGGAACAAATCTTTGCTATTTATATTTTGAATTACAGACAGTCACTCAGGATATTGGCTTCTTTAGAGTTTCTATGTCTTGTATTTTGACCTAAAATCTTGGAACCAAGACATCTTTCTTGATGAACATTTTATTGTCTCCAGGAAGCCTAAAGAAAAAATGCCTCAACTTAAGCAAACAGTATTTCTACAAGAAAGTAGTTTTGATGAAAAACTCTCTACTAGCTCTAACTATAACACACATTTTAAAATAGCAATGGTATAAACTTCTCAGAAACAGAGGGAAAACTACCAACATCTGTTATTTCTTCAGTTCAGCTTTTCAGAGAATAAACCAGCCTAACTATCTGACACTGGAGGGAAAAAAAAGGAAAAAAAAAAAAAAGAAACCTTTCCCAGTAAACAGCTTTCTATATGCCTACAGCAACAATTTTTGCACCCATGAGTAATGTAGGTGGGATTCATCTGGAGAAAAGGAGCTGTCTAAACCTGAGTTAGTCAACTGAGGTGCCTTCCAAAGGACATTATTTATGTTATCATTAGGAAGGTATATAGAATAGGTAGACTGTAGGTGGCATGGCAGTATTTTAAACCCAAACCTGCTAGTATTACCTGAAATGGTCATTTATACCTCTTTTACATTAGTGGATAAGCTCTTAAGAGTCTTTTTCCCAGAATAAATGTTCTCATTTGCAAGTCCCTTAATCTCATGCTCTGTGAATTCTTTTAATATCCATTTAGCATGAAGCATTTCTTTGAATGCCCCTTCCAGCCAATTTCTTCTCTAAATGGCTCATGGAAAAGAGGAGACGCGGTGTGTTTGATGTTGGGATGAATCGTGGGCTGGCTAAAGCCTTGAGATGGAACAACTTCTAACTTTTAAGACATGCATGCCAAGAAGCACCAGATATTTCTAATCTCTAAAGCTTTTCTGTTATTAGAACACAAAATAACAAGCTACCATAATATGTAAGACTAAGGCAGATGAAATTAAAGGCTTAAAAGAAATCTGTCCCCTTCCCCTACCCATTTTGTCCTTGAAGGGTAGGTGTTTTTCTTTCTCATAATCCTTTGTGGATATAAGCAAACCCCACAGTACTCTCAGGATCCCTCAGAAAACCTCTTTTCCATCAGTTTTCTAATTTGTCTTCAGATAAGTTCTCTGCTGCCAGCCACCCTCCAGCTACGTTCAGGAGTTTCCTGTTCTGCATTTGGTCTCAGTGTGCATCTCTAAATCTCTTTTTGTCCTACTGCATTCCAGAAGCTTCACCCAGCTGTGGTTACTCTGTTACTCTCCAGGAGGATGCTATTTCTCCTCTATTCAGAACACACCACAACATGAAATTAGCAGGGACCAGAGACCAATGAAATGCCTGTACCGTCTGCTGGAAATATGAAACCAAGTTGTGATTTGCTACTATATCTCCCTCTGTCCTTTCAGCTCTTTCTGTGATCTCCATCATAGATGTACAAAGTAAGCAGTAATTTGTTTTATTCTGCGGCTTTGCGAGGCCTGTGCTTTTGCAAAGCCTTTGAAAAACTTGTAAGTGCAGTACATGGTCTTGCAAACATACAGCTTCACTTCTCTGGTAACCCCTTTGCATGGCTCTGCAGCTTCATAGCTTTTTGGGGATGCTGCAGCACAGTCGTTCTTTGCTGTGTGTTGGTTTATAAAAATACATACATAGAGAAGCATACACACACACACACAAATATATACATGCACATGCTGGCTTTGTATTTTTATGTCAGCAGACTACATATAAAAATTTGAAATAAGCCAAGATTGTTGAGACAAATTGACAGATAATGGAGTAGTGACCCTGATACTTTTCAATTCTTCATTAATATCCAGATGGTCCTACTGCAGTTTGAAGACTTACTACAATTTACTTGACACTTTATTAAAGAAAATACAAAGCAATAATTGAAAAATGCATTTTCCATCTTGGGTAAAATTGTAAGAGATTGACAAGATTTTTTCAAGGAGTCATTAAGAAGGTTTATAGTTGATGGAAAGACAGAACACCAACAAAGTTACAAATAGAGGCTTCTAAAGGTTTAATTAACTCATCAGTCATGGAGAGGGTTTTATTGGAAACCCCAAAACTCAGTATATTATGATAATGTGTAGCTTCCTCTGACATTCCTAGGAATTAAACAGAGAGCACATAAGCACCCAAGAGCACATGCACAATCAGAATCAACTTTAGGAATGAACCTCATTCCTGGTGGAAAGAGTCAAGAAGTGGAAGAATGTGAAAAGACAGTAAATTTGTTGATCCCACTAACTTTGGTCACTGGCATGGTAAGTGGTAAATAGGAGTTTGGAAGAGCATAGATGTTATACACAAACACGTGGACTGTGTGACACAAAGAAGCAGAATAAAAAGGCAGCAAATTAGCAGTAAGACCCCCCTCCTTTCTTTCAGGAAAAAAAAAAGTAAAAGAAAAGGACAAGAGATTGCAGTGTTTGTCTTCTCAAGGCAGAAATATACATAAGGAAGTGGGTGTTTGTTTTCTTATATTTAGCTGGAAGCTAACGGAGCCAAAACCAGATTGTTCTTTCTATAATTGCAGTAGAGCATACATGCTTGCAATAGCTGACTGCCTTTTGCTACTTCAGTGTGACACTACAGATGTTTTATTAAGTGAATTGTAATATCCTCTCGCCTTGAGAGTCCAACATCATGTGGTGATGTAATGGGATGTTCTTCCTTTTATGTTCTTTCTGGTTCTTTTTCCCCTTTTATGCATTTAAATGCTTAGACAGGTGGTTTGAATAAGTCAGTAGTACTACCTTTTTATGTACTCTCTATATTGTATCCTATGTTAAACTGTTTCTACTGAGTAATAGGAGAAGGTCTAGTCTTTTGCATGAATAGATTTATGCATAATAATCCCACGTGACAGATGGGTGCATTAGCAGAGGTCTGTTCCTGGTCTTTTTCTATGGTTGCAGGAAGGTGATTTTTGGATGATTTGCTGTTTCAGACATTTCCATTATCGGCATTGTGGATGGACAGGAGTGCGATTTGTTTGAGAATCTCATCTATCTTCTCTATTTTTAAATGCAAGCTTTTAAGGGAGAACAGATATTTTTTTTGCCAGACCAGCTGACAGAGCTAGGGAAAAATGAATGTTATTTTATGCTCAAAAATTCTTCTTTGGATCTCTGACTTAGCAGGACTCTGAATGTGAAGCCTACCCATTCTTTTTTCATTTGTATTGTTTGGTTTAGTAAGAAATACCACATGTCTCTGTCCCTTCTGCCTTAGGCCGTGGTGGCTACCACATCTTTATTTTATTTTTGGTGTTTTGTTTTCTGGCTTGTTTGTACACAGTGATTTATCTGCGTGGGAATCTCGTTTCATTGGTTGCCCATTTTTTCTCTTTACTGCAATTTTCATCAGCTCATATACCAATCCTTCTTTAAAAACGACTTGCCTTTATTACATAAAGTATAGTTTCACTGAAAATAATATTTCGTATTGCTTTACTGCTTTCATTATGTTTTTTTTTCCTTTTTTCCTTTTTTTTTCTTTTTTTCTTTTTTTTTTTTTTTTTTTATAACCCACATATCTAAATGACTGTCCCTGCTTTCATAGTAACAGTTTTCATATATTGCTGAAAAAATCTAAATAATTGATCTTGTTCTCCATATAAGTCACTGAGTCATCCAACTACCAAGCCACCATCGTTCTTATGTCAGCTTTTGAGCATGTCCAGATTTGGAAGCATAGAAAAAAATTTACAACATGTTCCTTTATAATGAAAGATGTATGGAAAACTAGTTGGCAAGGAATGAGTTCTGTAAGATTTCCAGATACGTAAAGGACCATCATCTGATCCTGATTAGACCAATCTCTCAGCCTAAGCATAAGTCCACTGAAAGCATAAGAAAACCTCCTAATACTTTCAAAAATATGGTTCAAAACCTATCGCTTAAACTAAGGACTTGATCTGACTGTAAAAAAGCATGTAAATAAAACTGCTCTGCCTGTGTGAAATCCCACCGACACTGATGGGAGTTTTTATGTCCAGGACAGTTTGGTTATACATTGCAATTTGGCAAGGAGTATAAGCTGTTTGACATCGAATCAACACAAGGCCTAATCAGCCTGCAGGAAATAAACAAAATCCCTATCTCTCTGTGAAGCTCCGCGGGGCAAGGCTGAGCAACCCTGGGAAATCCCAGGCTTCAGATCAAGCCCTGTGTCTGTTGCAGGGCTTTGGGGAGCCGAAAGTGGAGCTAACTCAGCTGTGACACAAGGGATCACCGGCGTGAAGAGCACATGCTTTGGAAAACAGCTCAGCAGCGGATGAGGGTGGCAGCTTGCGACTGAATGAGAGAGGTCCAAGAGTGTGAACGACTGATGTTAATAGTGGTTGGAGCTAAGCGTGTGGACAAAGTACTGAACTCCTTCAGAACTGCATGAGGGGAGATCATAACTGAGAGGAAAGTGTTGGTCCAGAGCCCTCAGCCCTTACACTTGGGCTGCTGAATGGTTTGACTCTCCTATGCTGTTTGGTTATTGTTGTAACACACTTCCTACCTACCACGCTGCCAGAATAGGGGCTTGTAGAGAATCCGGTCCAGACTGTGGATCAATCCACGCCCATGACAGCTAATGGGTGAATGATGGATACGCATGGAGGCAAGAGGGGTCAGGACTGAGTCCATGCTGCCATTCAGGGCTCATGTAGTGCACTATATAAAATCAATTTTGAATAAATTGCTGTTTCTTTTGTGATCCTTGATGGCGATCAGGGCATCTTTTTGGCAGATGTGGCGCATTTTGAACACAGTGTACATGTGTATTAAGAAGTAGCTTCAGCTGCAGAACGTATCCCTTGTTCACCCCTATATTCCCATAATATTCTGAGCAGCCGGTGATCCTGAAGCAGGCAGGACATGCACAGGGAAGGATTATTCTTCCCTTTTCCTATCCCTTACTGTAAATACTCATTAGTATCTCAGGTAATGATAGCAAACAAGTCAGATAGGACTTTGGTCTAGCATTTTATGATTTTTCTTAAAGCATGCCTCCTAGGAGTTGCATTTCTGAAATTCCAGACTGACTTGGGAATCAAAGTTTTATTTCCAAATCTGGTTATACCAGTTCAAGTTATAATATATCTATGCTTCTGACCAATCACATCCCATCATTGTGGCCAGTTTGCTGACTGCCTGAAGATGCTTTGTCTGGCTGTGCTTGGCAGCAACAGGAACTTCTGTCTTCACAGGATCCCGTGTGCTTCTTTGGCCGTGAAAGGCTTCCAGAGTTGCTTTTTAAATGGGGAACCAAATTGATATAATTCCTGTTTGAATTAGTTGCCTTAAAAATGAATACATGGGGTAACATTTTCAAAAGTGTCTTAAATATTTGGTGAAGGTGAAGCATCAGAGCAAGGACAAAAACTTTGAGTCCCTAAATGCCCAACTTCCCAGTCATTGTCTGAACTTCTGACAGCAAGGAAAAATTGGTCACATAAGCAAAACTATGGGCAATAAACAAGGCCAAAGAAAATTACTCACAAACATGCACATAAGTGTGTCTACAGACACATTTTGTGGTACCCACAGGGAGACGGTCAGTGCATAACTCCACTCAAATGAGACTGTAGACCTCACAGTCTTAAAATATCAGCCTCTATTGTTCTTGCCTTCTGTGTTTTTTTATATGAGACTACACACTTGCATAATGGCTCACGTCAGTTCTCCTTCCTCCTTCTGGGAACTTCTTTGCTTAGTAAAAGTCCTTCTCCAGGTCTAGAGACATGGGCTTACAGAATCATAAAATCGTTTTGGTTAGAAGAGACCTTTCAACTCATCAAGTCCAAGCGTTAAACTAGCACTGTCAAGTTGCCACTAAACCATGTCTCTCAGCACCACATCTATATGTCCTTTAAATAGCTCCAGGGATGGTGAATCCATCACTTCCCTGGGCAGCCTGTTCCAATGCTTGATAATCCTTTCCACATAGAAATTTTTCCTAATATCCAATCTAAACCTGCTTTGCATGTAACAATACTATAATACACACTATATACATATATATGGTTATTTTGAACTATACTATACTGCACTATACTATAATATACTGTACTGTATTATACCTAAGAAGAAGAGAGGCATGACCTCTTTGCCCGCTATGGGCCATACTCACATTCATCTGGCATATAATAGTCTCTCTTATAGGCTGGTGTGGTTCATAACGGTAAATGATTTTAGTTGCAAACTTTGATCCCAACATCAGACAAAATATCAAGCACACGTAACAAAGCTGCCACTATTTTTAGACTGCAGTAATTCTTTTATAAGGAGACAATTCTTGTACAGTGTATATTAACTCCTCAGAAAGCCTTTCCACGTGGTAAAATAGATTTGGAGAACAAAAGCACTGAACATTGCAACTTGAATAAGAAGACGATCTTTTATTGTTAGCTTTGAAGCACTGAACAATGTCTGCGACTTGTTCTGCAAAAGAGAAAGAGAGAAATAGACGTTCACCTCCATTTACATTCTAATGTTCTCTCAAGATAGAATTTGTCTCTGGCCCTCAAATAAATATCATGTGGTAACTTGGGGATATTTCTTTAATTTGTGTGGCTGGTGACAGCAGAATTGGACACAAATAGTTGCCTTTCTCAGATGTTTATTGCCATGGCTGGGGTGGGGGTTGAGGGGGAATCAGCAGCGAAGTGAAACCTTCCCCAGTAAAAGGGCCTGACATATCACTTTGATTCTCATTATTAAAATGATAATCTGGCATGGCTGGCTCTAACAGTGGCCTTTCTGCAGGTAATAAAGCCCATGTTGAACCGGCGGTGCTTCCCATCAGTCTCATCAGAGGCTGGTAGCGCTGGTGACAGCAGGGGGAGGGTGGGCAAGGGGCTACTTGCATGGGAAGACACAGTAGATAATAAAATGTGACTTGGGCATAGGGTGTTGTCCTCCTATTTAGTTTCCCGACAGTTCATTTGTTTCTAATTATTTGTTTGATTAATAAACAGAAAACCCAGCAGAAAAGAAAGAGAAGGAACTCCAAGAGGAAATCCATTTGCTGACAGAGGAATGTTTTTTTGGTTTGTTTTGGTGTGTTGTTTTTTTGTTTGTTTTTTTTTATATAGTTGAATCCCTTTTACTCCCAAAACACATTTGCATGCCCTGTCTTCTGCAGACTATCTGCTTTATATCTACCTGCAGCTACTTAGCCCTGCGTGTATGTATTTGAACTGCTGTCATGTTGCATCTAGCCGGCAGCACTGGGACAAAGCAAAAGCTGAAAAACTGTCTGCCCTTTTCTTACTGTGACAATCTATGGACTGTTTGGCTATTATTAAAGTTGTCAGCATGGTGCAAACAGCTCACTGATGTTTTACCAGGGTTATGATTGTTCTCACTTGGCATTACTGTCGGCGCAGACACATCAGGGAAAAGAAGAGAAACTTGCATACTGGTTTAGGACTGCTGATTTTAAGCCAATTTTAATTTAATATGCATGAAAATAAAATAATAAATCTTTGCCCTGCATTCTCAATAACAGTCCAGTAGAAGTCTGCTGGACACAGAGAAAGTACAATCAGGTAATTTCACTACATAATATAGGGCAGATGCAGACAGCACTTAGTGCTTGTTTTTGCTTTGTGGTTAGTACATTAACACAGATAATCCCAGATGTTTTCATAACCCAACTCAGGGTTCTCTACTGCATGTTACGTGTAGAACTATTGCAGACTGATCATTGGGCAAACTGGATGCTGTCCAGAAAAGTTGCTTTTATAATCTTTGGGTCTTCGGGTCTTCTAATAACTTTTTTTTTTTT
>VXBW01001615.1:1050605-1091624 GCA_013400375.1 Thinocorus orbignyianus
TTTTTTGGTGAATGTCATGCTACTTCATCAGCTAATTGTGGATGTATTCAGAAAATCGTGCTAAATTAACAGTTCCCATTCTTATAGCACTGACTTGGCTGGCTGGCCAACCAGAGGCTGTAAGATTCACATGGCTGTTTGACTCATTAGCCTTTCACTTATGTGGGAGTGTGTTCGTGTGACAAAAAAGAGAGAGGCTATGTTTGGACCTGTGCAGAGTTTATTGCCTAGATTGTTCTGTAAGCTACTGCCTCTTGCCCTTGCAGTCTGTTTTTGCATTGCATGCTTTGCATTGGAAGTAGTGAAATTGTGGCATGTATTGGTGAAGAATTAAAAATAGGCTTTGGGAAAGTAGTGTGTAGAAAGTAATTCTGGAAGAAAAGGGAACTGAAAAAGCACTTGAGTTTTTCAGAACTCATTTGGCTCTGACTAAAATCCTATCCTCACTTGGGGAATGAGTCAACAGAGAATTCAATTCAGATGCAGCAGACGACATAGCTTTTGGTAGCCACTTCATTCTGTCTGCCCATTGATGATTTAAATTTACAGCAATATTGGCCTCACTGCTGTGTGTCTTGCTTGGTTCCCTTTAAGATGTGGTGTCTGGTTGGGCCAGCATGATGAATGGTGAGGCAGGTTCAATAGGTTTGGTTTAGATTGAGCAAACATTGCAAAACTAATACAGTCCTCAAAAGACTTCAAGCTCCAGCTCAGGCTCCACTGGGTATTCCTACAGAGTAGTAAGACCTCTTGCTGATTCATATCTCCACTGCTGTGAAGCAGTTTACGGGACAGGGAATGAACTTGTCTGCTGGTGGTTTATTGCTCAGCTGCATCTGCATGTTAATTTCTAAGGGGAAAAATGTGACAGTCTCACATAAATTTGTCATCATTTGTCCTTGCTTGGTCTATGACCTCTGCTTTTCTGCTGTGCTAGCTGAAGCCTAATATCATCTCCAAGATCACCTGCCCTCTCTTAGGCTCTCACACTCAGTCTCTACGCTTGCATGATTGCCTTTCAAAAGGTGCAGTACAAGAAGCCCTGATTTGCATGTGTGGGATTAGAGCTGTGAATGCTGCAGCAGTCAGAATTAATTGTTTTAATACTTGGTGACCACGGCATCAGTTCTAAGGTAAATAAAAAATCATTCTATCTTCCTTTCAGTAATTACTGAACCATCAGGCTTTAAAATGTATTTTGGAAACATCATTGAAAACTTTCCTTAGCAGTCTCCTGTCAAATACATTCAGGCTAATAATTAGCAAAAAAGATAAATCAGTAACTTCTTGGTTGCGATACTCTCTTCGGTCATAGCTAAACTCAGGGGGGAAAAAAGAAGTCTAAAGGCAGTCTAAAGTTACAGTTTTCCAAGTCTTAGAAACGAGTTTTGCTCCATGGAAGAGAGTTGTCCGATAGGTATTGATTTCTGTGGAAACAAGGTCATGTATCAATGAAAGGGCCATGCCATGGAGAGAGAGAAACTGCCCTGTTATAATCTGACTATACTGAAATGTTTCTGCTAGTGGGCTGGGCTGCACCTGAGCTTTTCTCCTGCTCCAGGGGCAAAGATACCAGACCTGACTGCTCAGCTGCAGGAAGGGTCTGGTCGGTCTCCATGGACAGTGGCAGTGGGATTGAAATGTGAGCACCAGGGAATGTCAGTGAGAGAGCATGAAACAGGAGTGAGATGCCTCTGTTATATGTGTGAAATGGGAGATGTAGAAGGTCTGACTGAGAAAGCTGTTCAGGGAGATCTGGTGTTAGGAAGAAGAGTTTTATTTTGTCCTTTTTTCCATGGGTGGTTCATAAGATACAAAGGAGGAAGCAGCGGTGATAAATAAATAGATTGGACAGGTAAGTTCGCTTGTCTTTGACACAACTGTGAGAACAGCTGTGGTCACCTGCAGAAAAAGAAAAGTGTTACCAGCAGGATGAGGGAGGTGATCCTCTACTTCTGCTCAGTGCTGGTGAGACACATCTGGAGCGCTGTGCTCTGTGTTTGGATGTCTGCTGCAAGACAGATGTGGACATACACGTCCAACAAAGAGCTGCTAAAGTAATTAAGGACTTGGAACATCGGGCATACAAAGAAAGTCTGGGAGAGCTGGGACTAGTGAGCCTCGAGAAGATGAGACTCAGGGGGATCTTATCAATGCCTGTAAATACCTCAAGGGAGGGGGCAAAGAGGACAGAGCCAGGCTCTTTTTTCTGGTGTCCAGTAGCACCAGAAGCAATGACAAGAGGCTATGAGCACAAACTGAAATACGGAACTTCCATTCACATTGAAGGAAAAAGCTTTTTCACTGTGAAGGTGACTGAGCACTGAAAGTTTGCTCAAAGAGATTGGGCAATCTCCGTCCTTGGAGATACCCAACTGGACACAGCCCCAAGCAACCTGCTCCCACTGGCCTGGATTTGGGCAAGAGCTGGGATTAGGTGATGTCCAAAGGTCCCTGCCCTCATCCACCATTCTGTAATTCTGTGGTAAATAGAATTTCTAATGGAAATACAAATTTTATTGGCCAACTACAAGTGCTAGCACTTCTGTGTGCAATGCTATTTTCAATGGTACTTGAATCTCAAAAGTACTTTGTGAAGCTCATCAACTTAGGATGAAGAGCCTTAGAGATGGTCCAGAGATCCTCACTTTCCTTGCATTCCAGTATCTAAAACCTTAAATCACGTGGCTTACCTCTGAGAGCTTCATTGATGTAAACTGAAGATTAAAAAAAAAGGCTTTTGCTTTCTTGAAAATAATGTGGAGATCATCAAAATGGATTCTTATTACATATTGTCATAGAAATTCAGTGTCTGCATTTTCCTAAATCCCCCAATATTTTTCAGAACATAGAAATAAGAAAGGAATTTCAATATTTCTTTAGAAATAATTCTATACAATGTAAGAGATGGCTATTTTTGACTTACTTCATAACATTTGGTTGATACCAATCTCTCTCAAAGAATTTTAAAGGATGTTAACTTGGCTTTATATTAAGATTCTATTAATAAAACATACATAAGGGGTTAAGAAATGATTGATACTGATTGTAAATGTTTTATAGATTTGGGACGTCTTAGTTATAAGCACATCAATAGATGACAATACTGAGTTTTGTAAGAGCTAATCGACCAAGCCATTGAACTGCATAAACCATACATTTCTATATCCATCTCTTTAAAGCTCTCCTCATCATTTACTAACCCTTTATAAATCACTTAGAAGTGGAATTTTAATTAGAAGTATAACATGGTGTGAATAGGGACACATCTGACATTTTAAGGACTTTGAGTATATTTAATTTAAGGCCCCTTTTATTCTGGTCCAGGTGCATCTGCAGTTGAAGAGGACCGGACATAATAATTTAGAAGCCCCTTCCAGTCCTGAGTACTGAACTTACACTTCTAAAGTGTGTTGGGCCAAACATAAACTGAATACATTCTGTTAAATCAGAGGACTGTCATCAGTTTCTGGCATCTGAATAGGCAGAACTTTTTCTTCCTTCCAAAGAGACTACCAATTATCTAAAAAACCCTCTGTTTTTCTCATTCAGAAGATGAAATAATTTATATGTATTGTATACTTCCTTCTTGTTGCACACCAGAGTTTTATAATTGAGGACCAGAAACTTTTTCTCCATATTATTAAAATGTACTCTGTAAGATAATGATCCCAGATACGCTCTAAACAAGATAGCTGGTTAAAACATAAAGACAATACACTGAAATAAATCAAGTAAACAAATTCCTAGCACATCTGGTGTCCTTGAAGATAGAATTTATGAAATTTTAGTATTCGGATGTGAGGTGGGTCTACAGTTGTAAAGAAAGCAGTGACCTGCCTAGAGGTCAGTATAATATGCTTGAATAGATGTTGGAACTTCATGTAGATATCAGTATAGCGCTTTACACGTTTCTTGAGTTGTTGCCTCCTGAAGGGAAGTTTGTTGGGGAAGGTAAAGGCTGGTTTGTTATTCATGGTCTGGCCTATGGCATAGGCTTTGACATATCCTGCAGTTGACAAACACTGAGAACATAGGGCCAGGTCTACAATCAGTTCATGTGTGCTTGGTTTTATTGACCATGTAGTGTAACTACTGGCTAGCAGCCCAGGAACAGCTCTCTTGCAATCTTGGAACGATGCTTAAATACTGGTGAGAAAGAAGAAAACAGCAGAAGGTATCACCAGCTCTGACTCAGTTTTGCACCCGGTTTAGCTCCATTCACCAATATCAGCTGGAGAAAAGTGTCTGGCTGACATTAGGTCCACTAAAAAAATTAGTTAAATATATTAAGTAAACTCCAGTAGACAGTTTGAATCAAACCTCAAATAACAGTAAGAAGCTGAAACCAGAGCTGGTGCAAAACCAATTTACAGCAGTGGAAAATCTGGCCCACTGAGGTGCATGGAAGCAAAATATCAGTATTGATAACTTCCTGTTATGTTCACTACAAAACATCACTTCATTGGTCAGATTCATGTGAACACAGAGTGAATTTCAGAAAAATGATAGATTTGATAAGTGGTTTGTCCTTTTGCAAACCAAGTAAAACAATCTCCATCTGAATTTTCTTGAATAAATGTTATGATTAATTGTTGGGTCTTGTGGTTCTTCTTAAGTCGGTTTTCATCTTATACACAGAGGGGCTTGGAGGCTGTATTAACCGAAAGATGAATCTGCCGTGATGACACTGTTAATTGGGACTACATCATGTTTTCAAACTTTAATAGTTTTAGTTGGCTTGCGGGGGAAGCATCTTCTTGGAAAAAATAAATGTTTTGCCTGGACAATGATCCCACATCTGTGTTTTTCTAGTGAAATCCCTAAAATAAATATCTGACAGGGACATGAGCTCCTGGAAAGGCACCATATGCTGCATTTAGAAAGATCAGAATTGCAAAATAAATGTTTTGAAAAGAGCATACAAAAATCCTTTCATGGCCCCAGTGCAAATGGAGAACAAGAGCTGTGACATGGCCACAACGTGTCCAGTGATGGGTTTGCACACCCATATTCTTCACTAGCAGCAGGACCGTGTATGTGTGTGGAATCACAGTCCTCAGTCTCTCTCTTTAATCTACATGAATAAGATGAAAGACATGGGTCTCCAACTGTTATCTTCATGTATACACTGTCTTGTACAACTTCTCTTAAACTCTGTAGAGGAAGCTGCTCTGGTCCTGGTGACACCAGACAAGTCACAGTGCAAGGGTTTCTTCAACGAGAGCTCTGAGCCAGGCTTGCAGCCTGTGTATGCTCATGGATCTTGTACAGATGGCTGCTGCTCTTTGTTTTCTTGTGTGTTTCACTCCACAGTCCCTAAAGTCTTTGTGATTCGTTCAACGTCTGGCTTAGCTGGACTCTAATCTTACCTTGGGCTGCAAAGCATAGCACATGTGTAGGCAGGACTCTAACCCGCTCTCCACTGAGGAGTGCTTAATAACAAGCACAAACAAAATAAGGGTTGCTCATTTGAGCTTAAATATCTCATGGCCACAAGAAGTGGTGCCATAAGGAATTTTATTAAAAGGCAGTGTTTGACTGACTTCTCTGTGTGTGTTTAAGTAGAGAGGATTACAAAGTTCGAGTCAGTTACTCACAGAAGTAGTATTTTGGGGACAGGCAATTCCCTCTTTTCCTTTGTCTTCCCTCACTCTCCAGAACTTCATCTCTGGCTGTATACTGCCTGTTTGCATTCCATGATTAATCGAAATACAATGTCCAAAACACGTTGAACTGGATGGTGCAGAGATGTGCTGGTGAAAGGGTATATAGTTTATTGTGAAATACGGACTGAATATACCTGTGTTAGATTCATTTGGGGTTTTCATTTTTTCCTGCTGTTTAGAGCCAATTAAAGTCTTGAGACAGATTCTCAGCTGGCATGAATCAGTCAAGTAAAATAAAATTGATGAAGCTACATTGATTCATATCCACAGAGGATCTAGTCCATTAATTGCTGTCAATTGAAAAGGCATATTTGGTAAAGCAAATTTTGGAACATAGGGAAGAAGTATTCACCATAAAAGCATTTTCACATTATCTCTCAAACCTACAAGAATACACAGGCATTGGAAGTTTTATAGATGTGTCTGGTGTCTTGGCATATGAACAAATAAACAAAGATAAGTTTAGGGCTGCAAATTAGAGCTCGAGTACTCTCCAGCGTGACATTTTGCAGTTCTACAACGTCTCTCAGCACGCCTGCAGCCAGCAACTTAGAAGAAAGAACCATGCAGCAGACAGACATGTGTCAGTCTGCCTTCCTGATTTCTAAATGCTACATTTTCCCTTTGCTCTGTAGTATGAAATGAATAGACTTCCAAAGTTTCATTTCATATTAATGATCATAATCAGACAGCTTTGTCATTTGATTTTGGTACGGATAAAATATCAGCTAACACATGAGGTTGCGTTAGCTTCCTGTGGCAATGAGCTAATCACAGGGTAAGTATTAGACATTTACTTCTGTGCATAGATTTTGAATTCTCAACAGTTAATTTGCATGGCTTTTTCTCCCCCTTCTTTTTCTTCAGACTTTTCATTATTTACATTGTGTTATCTCCCATTCACACAGCTTAAAAAAAAAGCAAACCTTTCTTAAACTCAGTTTTTAGACTTGAGATCATTATTCTGCTCTGAAACTCTTTTAGTTCTGCCGTGTCACTTCTGAGCTATGTGGCCTCTAACACACATGATCATCCAGTGACTTTTCTGTTGTGGATTCCTTCAAGAACATTAAAATTTTTTTCATATTAGTTCCTATCAATATTCCTTCTGGATCAACTTTTTCTAGGTCTGAATGTTGTCCCATGCTTAGTATTCATTCACCGCATTCTTTAGGTATTAAACAGTACAAAATAATGCTCAGGTTTAGGTCCACAGAACATACGTGCTTAAGGATGGAATCAGAACTTCATTTGTACCCTTTTCCACTTGAAGAGTCTTGATTATCATCTTGATGATTTTGTTTTTTTATCAAAGTCTGGGGGATTATTTATTTTAAAGAAGCTAGTGAAGCTATCACATTCAAATAATTTAAAAAAGATTTATTTTGCTTTTTATCAGCAAAATGAATTCTCAGATCCAGTGTTTTCTCATCAAAATAATAACAGTTGCATAATGTGTAAGAGTGATGATTCATGTTTTCAGCTTCATTATTATTCAGAGACTCCTCCATTAAGCCTTGGGGCAAAATTATGAGCTACAGTATGTTAGAAGATTGGTACTTCCAGTGGAATCAGGCTGTGCAGCAATGAAAAACAGAAATGCAGTGAAACATTCTGCTTTCCTCTTCAAGATAGTTTCCCTCAGATTCTACCTTTAAGATCCTTTTGGATGCCACCATCACAAACCCTTCGTGCTAGGTGGTAAATTGAGATATGAAAGTTAAGGTTCTTACGTGTCCCATAGCTGCTAGGAGCAGGAAGATAGGTTTTGATAACAGGCTTATATATTTGCTAAAAAGAATATAAACAGAATAGAAAGACGGGATGAGTTAGGTCTGCTCTCCAATGCTACAGGATTATAGCTACGTTTCAGCTCCTGGCTGCTCGGTTCACTTAGTTCACTCAGTTCAGGTGCCAAATGGCTCTCTGATTTTTATACAGAGTTTGGTTAGGTTTCTGCTCACCTATGCCCCATTGTACATAGTGCCTGTTGTTATTCCTGCTTTCCATATGAGGCTTGTTGATTGATCATGGATTAGAATGTGGCCCCTTCTGTCAAAGGGAGGAAGGATGCAGAGCCTTAATGGTCCTTCTTTCTGCTTTCAGTGCCAGTCCAAGCATATTTTCTGTCCTTGTTCTGCCCTGCATGCATGGATTACTCCTTCTAGGTGCTCTCCAAGTGTTACTCACAAAGGTGACCAAAAAAAATCAGTGAGAGGAGTCACTGAAGCAGCCATATTCTTTGTCAATGCCATCACAAGCTATTTCTAGAATGATTTTTATTTATTTATTATGACATCAGTGCTTTGTCAATAGATTTTAGAACTTTTGTGATCATGACAGAAGCAGTTAATGTGATTGTCTAGTGTGACATCCTACCTGTGAGACTGGATATCACCAAATAATCCCATTTAGTCTAGAACCCAGTAAGAACTAAAAATTAACATTTGGCTAGTAGAATAAGACACTAATCAAGAATTTGGCAGGGAGAACTCTTCTGAGGAAACAACATTTGAACTGTGTATGTGAACCATTTTGCTGATAATTTCTGTAGCTGACCAAGAAAAGCATGTTACGGATCACTTAACTGTGTGGTAAGTGTGTGATAACAAACAGAAACTTGCAGCACATCATAAATTACCAGTACACTTTAGAGAATAATTTGGAGGTAATGTTATGGAGATACTATTGGCCTCAGAAATCACTTGCCAAGTAAGCTGAAAGGAAGGAATGGATGAAAAGTTGACCTTGTAACAAAGACTGTGTTACTTAACTTGACCTAAGGTGACATAAAGTGGATTGAGTCACTTCTGAAGACAAGGAGGTGGCTAAGTGAGGGTGGTCTGATGATGATAGACATACTAAAGTCTCAGAGTGTATAGAAGTTAGTTTTGCATTGCATCTAGCAGCTTATAAACTGTAAGGGGAAAAGAAAAAAAAAAAAACAAAAACCAGAAACCCACCAGAAAGAAACTCCTGTCCGAGAACAACCAGGATCTGAAAAAATGCCAGCCCCCTGGACTCCCATACAAAGAAGTATAAAATCTGTTGAAATCTTGCTTATTGGTAGCTCTGATAAGGTGTACTAACAGAGCTGATTTGATACATCTTGTAGTTGTTGACAATAAAGTTACATCCTAGGTGACATCATGGTACTCCGTTTGTGCTTTGAAGTGATAGGACAAGCCAAAATAGCTATTCACCTTCACTGTAGAGATTTTCTAGCCCATCTGCTTTAAGAATCAGCCAGTGAGTGAGCTGAAAGTACTCCCTCCCTTGGGTATTGGTTAGTGAGAGGTAGTAATCTTAGAGGTGGTCCTGCTGCCTTTTTCCAACACACAAATTGAGATTATCAAATGATACTTTCTTTTAACATCTTGAAAAAAAACAAAGGGGGGTGGTTATAGTCACACAACATGAAGTTTAGGTGTCTAATGTGTTGCCAAAGGCTGTTGCAGATGCTAAACATTTACATAAATGCTAAACGTTTCAACGGGTTGCATGGATAAATTCATGGAAGAAAAACATATTCAAAGCTATTATAAAGACACCAGTTTTGGCTCAGGGGCTTCCTGTGCTACAGATTGCGGAGCACTAGAAGAATATTCTGGGAAGCTGTGATGATGATTGCTCTGACTTTTAACTATTTCGTAGGCATCTGATATGTCACGTCTGGAGACGGGGTGCAGGGCTAGTTGGGGTCTTGGTGTAACCCAATGCATCTGCTGTTTCTCCAGCTCACCTGATGGCAGTGGTTCTGAGTGTTCGTACCCAGGGCTACACAGAGATGTGAAAGGGCCATGGGTGAACTCCTGGCTGCACTCTGCCCAAGAGCAGGAGCGAGGGGTGGGAGAATGGAAGGGGCTGACAACAGCAAAACCTCTTGAGCTTTGTAGTATATGACATGCACGGCAGCCTTTTTGACCTCTGCTGCTGTGCTGTGGTAGATACCACAGTATTCAGTATTCAGGTTTCCTATATTCTGCCTAATAAAAAAGAATTGAATTTCCAAGTTGTATTACTGTGTTTAAGAACCTATATTGATGGAAATTTATGTTTATTGTACTGGTGAGGGTATGGGAAGGCACACAGCCTTTCATTCACAACTTACTTTGTTGCCTGATGAATTATACTTCTGTCCATTCTTTCTTGCCATAGACATATTTGTACCATTAAGAAGACTGTAAAAAATGCCAATTAACAAACTCTTAGATTTTAACAGAAAATAGAGGAACATTTTTACAATAAACTTAGCTTTAAAAATTCCTAGAATACAAGCATACACTTAAAAAAATGCTTACATTATTTTAAAGACATGAACAGGGAAAGATAAGCCAGGGAGGTCAAACTCCTATAGAGCAGAGATAGCAAAGGTAAAAGTGCAACATGTCACCCTCAGTGAGTTATTCAATTCTCTATATCACAACCTGGAAATATCACTAAGCACTTCCTGGAGTTCCCTTTTTCTTTTTTTTTTTTTTTTTCTTTTAAACAACAACAACAAAGAAAAACAAACAAAAAAAAATAACCGAGTCTGGAGGGTATTCCAATTTTGTCCTTGCTTACTCTCCCCACTTGAACCGCTTTTGCATTGTGTATAATATTATGCAGCCCTGGCCTGTTTTGGAATGTGTCCTGTCTTAAATTACTGTTAAGAGAGAGGAGAGCATTTGTTGAGATGACTGTTGAGATGATGTCTAGAGAATTGCTTTGTCTTTTATGTATAGTGTAGCAATATGATAAAACAAAACAAATGCTTACAAAACCACCAGGAAGCAATTAAGTTTCTGAAAAAGGGGCCAGCAGAAAGAACAATAACACAAAGCTGTGCATTTCACGGTGAATGCAAATCCTTAGAAGGAGAATAAATATCCTTGCTTCAATTGTAGGTACTCTCAAGCCACTTAACCCAATGGGAATGTGACCAGTTTGTTCTGGGTGGGTGGACATGGTACTTCATGATGATTTTATAGAAAAACTGCAATGGTGATGTGCCTGAATTAAGATTATATGTCTTATTGAACTCTGGTTTAGCACAAGAACCTACTTGGTACAGAGTCATCTGCAGTGACCTGGTTTCTTTACTGTGCTGCTTTTGCTACACAGGTCTCTTAGCAAAGCAGAACCTTTCCTACCTTACCTCTCTTAAAATCTTTTCAGTGGAGCAGGGAAAGAGATTCTGTTTCTTTGCTGTCTGAAGTGACACCGATGATCAATGAACAGCTTGTCCATGGGAACAGAATTGATTGCCCTTGTGAGCCTGTGCTGAGAACAGCTCTATGTTTATAAACCGCTTTGAAGAATCCTACACAGCGCCTTGCTCGTGGATGTGTCAATCTGTACTTTCATGGCACCAAAGTTGTCTTCTGTTGCAAGTATTGCTAAAGCTATCCCTTTTTATTCTTACAGTTATTTGTCTGAATGTTGTTAATTGGTTGTGTTATGCATAGAAATCAAGTGCAGTTTATGCTTGAAGCAACCAGTAGCAGCTGTAAGCAAAAAAGTTAAAGTAAATTTAGGATTCAAAAAAGTCCCTTAAAATGATCTGATTTCCTAAACAAAGTAGACTGAAACTTTTGTTTGACAAGTTCCTGTATAAAGTCCATGATTTCTGGTGAAGAATCCAGGAGACATGTAGAAATAAACATCCAGCTATGTTTCATTCCCCAAATGGAATCTGCTTGGGGAGGAGAAAGTTATTTCTGACTAAGGAGAAGCTTCTACCTTGATAAGACCGGAAGAGTTCTGCTATGTTTTCACATTTAGTGTTGCAGTAAGGACACTCCAGATTCTCTCTGGATTGCACAGTCAAAGCTGTACCTTTGTATTAGAAATAAGAAAGACCTCAACAGCAGTGAACCTTCTATTCCTCTCGGTATGGTTGAGACCACATCTGAAGTGCTGTGTCCAGATTTGGGTTCTTCAGCATAAAGAAGACATGAGCACGCTGGCACAAGTCCAGCAGATCACTAAGAAAGTCAGGGGACTGGGCCATGGGATGTAAAAGGAGATGCTGAGAAAATAGAGTTTTTTGAGCCTTAAGACAAAACAAGGGGAGATCTTGTTGCTGTCTGCAGCTACCTAATGGCACGCTATCTGGGAGATGGAGCTGAACTCTTTTCAGAGGTGCACAGATGCAGAGGTGCTTAGGACAAGGGTCAGCAGACACAAACCGGAATATGGGAAATTCTAATTAGATGTAAGGAAATATGTTGGAAGAGGCTGCCCAGAGAGGCTGTCAAATCCCCGTTCCTTGGAGATCTTCAGAGCTCAGACAGATGAGTTCCTGAGAAACCTGATCAAACCGCATTCACCTCCAAGCAAGGGTCTGGACTACACAAACTAAACTTTTCTAATCTAAGCTATTCTATGATTCTATGACCATTCTGCTGTACATGCCATGACCACATGGACATGGTACCTTTTTAAGTGCTAAGCTTCCTGACAAAGAACTGCCTAGGAATTAAAAGCTCAGTTTGCTGTTCCTGCAGAGACAGTTGAAAAGCTATACAAATATTCATACTGAATCATACTCAACATCTCATCACCCCAGAAATTTCATATATATACACAAAAGAAAGTTGCCACTGAAATATCAGTTCCCACTTGCACATATTTACAAAGTGATGGAATTCCTTCTGGATTTCCTAATTGCCAGGTGTAATCTTGGTTTGTGTTGGTTTCTGTCCAATTTAATCTAATCTAATTAAGCTCTTGTGACACTACAGAGGACAAATGAAAAATATTTAGACAGGCTGTGTCTACAGGCAAGAGATACTGAAAAGATGAAAATATTCAGAAGTTGCCCAGTTTGGCAAGAGGGATTCTGAGTGCGCAAGTAACACATTATGACAAAAGAAAATAACAGGACCGAGATCTAGAAAGCAACATCCACTAGCCTGGGTGTTAATACTGTACATGGTGGAAGCTGGTTGAAGGTCTTGCCTGAACGATACAAATAACAGATCTATATCTTTTTTGGACAAACCTTTTGTTGAAAATTGATACCTACCTCAACTAATATCTGAGCACATTGTTTAAAGTCAAGTAGCATTAGCTGGAAATACTGAAAGTACGTAGCAGTATTCTTGGATGCAGTATTTATGCATCTATTTTGTAGCCTGGGAGAAGTGGTCAAGCCTTCTTTAGTCAGTGAAGTAAACTTAGACTTCTGTGTGTAGAACAAGTATCATGTTCACTGGGGTATAAGTACCTCTATCCAAATAGTTTTTCTCCTTTGTTTTTCTGTTTATCCCCATTCAAACCTCCTTGGTGATTTTGATCTGAGTTCTCTGTGATAATGGTACAAAGGGACTGAACTGTTTGGCCAAGAGCATATTTACTAAAAGTATCCCTGTCTTTTTGTGTTTGGAGTTGTATTGATGTGTGTTTAAAGTAATGGAAGTTTTGCCTTCAGAGACAGGCTACGGTTCTGGGAAGTATAATTGCAAAGGCTGAATATCCTAGTCAGAAAGTCTGGCAGAGTATGGAGATACTCTAAAATGTATGCAGATAAATGGCCATATATTAAAGTGCAAGTACGTGAGCACTATAGACCCTGAGACATTCTGAACACTGAGATGCGAGAGGCTGAATGTGTGGTAACAGACTGAGATACAGTAGCAATGGGAGCCACTGGGGAAAACTGAAAAATAACTATTTTAGAACATGATGATGACTTAAATTTCATACGCAGATTTTACGGAGTGAGTAGAATTCAGTCTGGGTGGATGGCTTTCAATTGGGGTCCAGAAAAGTAATAAAAAAAAAGCAACCAAGTATTTGTTTCTGCAGACCAGAGAGGAAGAACAAGCAGTGTCATGATCAGTTCCTTGCTTTGACTAATCCTGCTAGACTAGGGTCCTGGAACCAAGATGGACGCTGTGCTCAGGTTTACTTTCTCTTTATATTTTCACTTTGGCTCCACAGGGTGACACTAGTGTGAAAAGAGGGGAAGCTGAAGAGTCATTCCCTTTATTTTCAAAGTAACTACACTTAGAAAACAGAGATGTTCGGAGTGTGCTCTGGGTGCCTACATTTAGAAATCAGTACTATTATGGATGTTCTGGCATATCCAAAATATCCGGATGAGGCTGATAGATATGACACCCGAAAGTGCTTCATCTGACACTTAGACACACTTGTTTAGACACTCAGATTGCTCTTTAGAAGTTTGATTTAAGTCTGTCATCAAGGTCCCCTCTGTAGTCAGTGGAGAAGGATGAGACAAGATGAATGATTCTGCAGAGGTGCCGTTCTCTTTCCTTTGATTACAGAGGGAAGAAAATAGTGTAAAACTGATCCTATTTCCATGTGGCTGCAGTTAGTGAGATGAATCCTGGCCTATTGATACAGAGTCATATAATCATAGAATGTTTAGAGCTGGAAGGGACCTGGAAGATCATCTAGTTCTAACCCTCCTGCCATGGCCCGGGACACCTCCCTCAAAGCCTCGTCCAGCCTGGTCTTGAACGCTTCCAGGGATGGGGCACCCACAACCACTCTGAGCAACCTGTTCCAGTGCCTCACCACCCTCACAGGAAATAATTTCTTGCTATTACCTAGTTTAAATCTCCCCTCTTTCATTTTTCCTATCGTAACACTTTGTCTTGTTGCTACACTCCCTCATGAAGAGCCCCTTGCCACAGTTCATCTAGGCCCCCTTTAGTACCTTCAGGTACAGGAGAATAGATATGAAATATAGTGGGCCTGGATGCAGATGAATGGAGGAGTTCCCCACTCCATTCTGCTATCTTCGCCTTTCCTCTTTACTTCTCATTCTGTGTCCCCACCACTTGCATTGTTACAGTTCTGGTGTACAAGAGATGTATTGATTCAATCAATTAATATAATGGCAAAAGAGCTGGATTGCTTTTGTGAGTTGAATTAAATATGTCTCTTGGGCACCAAAGCTGGTGCAAGAGTTGGAAAGGAGGAGGACAGAGCAGCAGCAACCAGGGAAAGGGAGAAGGAGGACTTGTGGAGGGTGGTTGCCTAGAGGACATCTCTTCCATTTCCACGAAAGGTGTTAATTCAATTAGGTTAACTGCCGTGGACCACAATCAAAGTGACTAAGGCCCAAAAAGTTGCATACTGTTGGCAGAAGGTAGGTTGGGCACATTTACCAGTGTCAAGAAGGGCTATTTGATGTGTGCTGTGACGTAGATTTTGAAAAATGAGTCAGTCTCAGTCAGTATTGGACATCCCTCTCTGAGCACAAGCTTAGACTGACCTTAAGGGACCTAATGAGGTCTCACTGCTTGATGCTATAACTACAGTCACATGTAACAATAAATTACAGGATATAAGAATACCTTATCAGTGATGGGATCTATTCTGGTCAAACCTTTCTTTGAATACACTTTCCCCACCACCACTACCGGTCAGTGAATATATATCCAACACTTTGTAGTGCAACATTTAATTAAGAAGAAAAGAGGTTTGACAGAAAGGAAATTGCTGCACAGGTTAATCTTGGCATTATTCTCAAACAGTCAAAATGTTGAAAATAAGACTCTGAAAGCCCACCAAACAGCTAAGAAACACATAGAAGACATGTTATGTAAATATGTGTTGATCAGTTGATTCCCTCACTTTTTTGCATACCATAGGATCAACCGCTCAATAAAATAAATAAGTGTTGAAGAGAACCAACAGAGAGAAAAAGAGACAGAAAGTGCATGACTGAAGCTTTTCAAATATCACTTTAATTATATCTATGTTTTGATGCAGACTTCTCTTCATAGCTCTGTAAAAGTCAATTTTTGCATATTTCCCTCTTCTTCATGTGCCACTAATGTAAAGACTGAAGAATGATGTATGAGTTATTTATGCTGCTATCAATATGTATGTCTCTATCTGTTGATGGGAGAAATGTGGGGATGATATGTCATTTAAAAATGCTGATACATAATAATTGTTACTGACTGCTACTGTACTCTAATCCTTTCCAGCTTTGAAATACTTTCTAAATGTTAATTAGCTACTGTAACTCACAAAAAAAAAATTCTGTCAAAAGTGTTTTTTTGACATCCACTTGGGTTATTTTCTTCTGGAAGCAGATAGCTTTGAGAAAACTGGATGTAACTGACACAGAAAATGTTCAAACAAGAATAGGTGTACAGATAGAAATGGAAAGATTTCATTAAAAAGTCTCAGTTGATGCCTTGCAGTAATTGCAAACAGTGTTCTTATATGCATACTCTGACTCTATGGGGAAGAAGAGACTAGCTCAGCCATGACAGCACGGTCTGTGACATACTCCAAAGTTACCACTCAATCCGTTGTGAGGAGAAACCAAAGTCCAAGTCCAGAAAGATGATCTGACCATGCAGCCTGCACTTAGATAAGAAGAATGCACAAGCCATGCCAATACCACCTCCCTTGACAGAGGAGTCAGACAGGCTATACGTAGAAAAGTGGAAAAAGTCCCTGCTTGTGAGATGTGCGTGAGATACAGCAAAGCGTTTTGGAGATGTGTGAAGAGCAGTGTGCAATGGAGTGTGTTGAAGAGAGCCCTGAGGCAGCTTGGAGCAAACAGGGAGGTATTGGCTGCTTTTTCTGCCTCTTTCAGTTCCTGTGCTGTTGCACATGTTTCAGGGTGACACATGCACAGCGAGTATGAGGGTTACAGAAACTGCTGACTGTAGTGGGCTGTGGCAACACGGATTCTCTCAGTACCCACAGACATGCGTAACGTCTTCTGGGAGGTGCCGGCCTCAGGGCACCACTGTCTTCTGCCTCCTTTCTTGGGTTTGTGCTGAGCATTCTGGCCTG
Organism: Thinocorus orbignyianus; assembly: GCA_013400375.1. Lineage (NCBI taxonomy): Eukaryota > Metazoa > Chordata > Aves > Ciconiiformes > Thinocoridae > Thinocorus > Thinocorus orbignyianus. The sequence continues at coordinate 1,067,051 of VXBW01001615.1, forward strand.
GCTTGCTCCACTTCTTGGGAAGATGCAGAAGATATACCAAAATCCCACAGATGAGATTCTCAGGTTATAATAGTGTCAGACAAAAAAAACAATATTTTTTCTCCCTTTTACTCTCCTCTTTCTGGCACACACAGCAGCTCAGGATGGATGTGTGAATCTGTGCTGCTTCTGTGCTATCTCCAGCAGCTTAAATTAACCACAGGTGAAAGTGTGCTTAGTCTCAGCCTTGGCACACTTTGTGCTGAAATAGATGGTTACACACCTGCTTCAGCATCTCTGCTATGAATGATAGGCTGGGGGAGTGACAACAAGCAGTTATTGAACTGTTAAAATGCCCAAATTCATTGTCAAATGCCTAGCAATTTCATTGTTGATCATTTTGGACTTTGTCCCTCAAAACTTTGACACATCAGGCCACAATCTGTACAGCAAAATTGAACAGAGGATCAGCTATAAAAGTATGTTTCTTTAGTGTCAGCCAGGGGCCCTTTCTGCTGGGCTTTGCCTGCACATTTGTGTGGCAGGAGCCATTCTTTGTCTGGAAGATGAACAAGGGCTGACACATAAATCAGGCAATGGGTGATAAATAGTAAAAAAGGTGAAGTAACTTCTCCATGGTGATACAACAGATCTGGAGCAGGTCTACAGCATTCCGTGTTGCCTCAGAAGTTCTTATATTCCCGTGTTCTGTTCCAGTGTTATCCTGTGTCTTAAATAATTTTCAACAGCATGTGAAGTAGTATGCAATAAAGTAATTCAGTTGCTGAGAGCTTATTACATTCCTAGGAATTTGCAGAAAGCCTATTTAGGGAAGGCGACACATACTTACCGATGGATTTAGGATTGCTATTCACTAGTTAGACACTGTAAAGAGAGAAGGGATCATGATGTTTGTGGAATAATGTTTACTGTGATTGGATTGAAATGCAGCTGCATACTTGCTTCTGAAAAAATAAACCTGAGATGACAGTTTGAGCTAAACCTCTCAAAAAAATTTTTCCTATCATAATCCTTGGGTGGGCATGATGGAGAGAGATATATCTATCTTTGACACTGCTTCTGTGCTAAAAAAGAAGAACTGAGAAAGATCTGCACATCCCGAGCAGCGTAAACGCTAATATTGTCAAAAGTCTTGACAGTATTCACAAAACAAGCTTGCCGTTCTGTGCGGGGAACTGCAGGCTTTGCAGAAAGGAGCAGTGTTACCAAAGCTTTCCTTCAGCTCCTGAAGGAAGATGCTTGGCTGCCCCATGTCTGCTGGACCACTCCTGAGTCTTCAACAGGCTCTGCTGTGGTGCTTGGCCTATGCTTTTATGAAGACATGAAAATGTCCTTTTCTGTTCCCTGTGTGACAACTGTTTTTAAAACATGGAATTCTCCTTCCTGCTTGTGAATCCTAAGGGATTGGTTAAGTCCCCTGACTTTTTTTTTTCCTCAACGAGAAAAAAATGGCTCCGTGGTGCCCTTTTGCTACTGAGTGATCACTCTGACATGGGTTCAGTCTGATGCAGTTAATTCAAAAATATTAAAGGGTCACCAAATGCCATTAGTTATATCATTATTGATGACCTGAGGGATAGCGCTTTGGTTTCAAATCCATCAATTTTCAGCTAATAATGATAATTAGGAAGTAAAGATAAATGAGGGATGTTTTATGGTACATCTGCAGTTCATCTGCTATATACAGGTAGTACATCTTCTACCTCAGATATGAAACCACCCAGGTGAAATGGATGACAGAACACTAAACTCTTTTTCCGCCTCCAAAAGATAGTTTCCAGCTATAAGAAAGTACTCATTGACAGTAGTTGGTGACAGAAAGAATTTATGAGCTACCAGGCAGTAAATGACACAAAATCTCAGCAGCAAAACTGATCAGTCAGAATTTACAAGTGTGATTTCTTTTCATGGCCTTGGCAGCTAATGATCCTTTGGGACACTAAAGTGACCTTGGAAGTTAATAGCCTACTTCTTGCTACAACAAATAAAATCAAATTCTTCTTGTTCTGATGAATCATTTTCGGGATTGTTAATTAGAAGACCTGGCCCTAGCAGAGACACAGGGTACAGGCGACTGTTTTCTGCTTCCTGCTGACTTTCACGGGCTGATTCAAATCCTATTGGAGGCAATGGGTAGACTCAATAGGGTTCTGAATTAGATTGTTAAAATTAGTATCTATAAGTAAGTCACTTTATCTCTCTGAGCCTCTTTGTTTGTGTGTTCGCATGGGGACAGCTAATAATTACTTACATCAGGATGTTTAGAGCATTTTATGATGTGCTTGTGGACAATATTATAGAAGGAAAAATTAGTCATTTAAATGTGCATAGTCTGTTATTTATTCTAAACTATATGCAATAAATATCATAGTTTATGATGGAATTAATATCTGATTCTGCAGTAATTGGCAGTTAGCTGTAAAGGGATCACAAAGAAATGCAAATAAAACAAATTAACATGTATGAAGAAAACAATTTGTGAGAATATCTAAAATCACATAAAAACATAATGAAACATAAAAATTAATTATGGTACAAGCAGAAATGGTACTAAGCTATGATAAACCTGTGGTGTTAGTAATTCTCAGACTTGTAGTTAAGTGGTGATAAAGAAGTACAAAATACACAGAAAATCTTACTGTGCAATATAATGAACACTAAGGTTTAAGAAAGAGGATCAGATACAGTGGTAATTAATGCGGGGCAGATTCTATCCTGGATTAATTCAGTCAGCTTCATCTAGGCAGTTTTGGAAAGGGATCTGATCTGCTTTTGCTGTTATTACTTACTCTGTACTTGCACACTTTTACATTTTTGGTAAATTACCACTCCTCCCCTACCCCTTCACCTCCCCCCCAACCCTCAAACCAACTTAATTATTCCATTCCAACGAAAGTGTGATATTCATATTTGTAGAAATGTCTTTAGTTTCAGAAATACTGATCTTAAAATAGAAATATTAATCTTCATACAGTTCATGCCCTTGATTTCCCCAGATCCCACCTTGGGCTGAAACTCAGGCAGGTGCCACTTCTCCTCTTCCTCATCCCAGGATTTGCACAGGATGGAAACATCAGCCTGGTGGCACACACCAGGAGTTTTCTAATCTGATGATGGAGAAACATTGATCCCGGCATATGGAGGTGAAGACCCATCAGCCTACATATAGGAAACACCAACCATGGAGCAAGCAAGGAAGGTAACTGCAGTCCTGCTGAAACCTCCAGTAAACATCTGTTATTTTTACTAGGAGCGATACCTCTCACACACTTGCAGTGTGTTTGTTTCAAAAGCCAAGGAACCCCCAAATCTTCCCTTTTTGTAAAGGTTTCTTCCTGGATTCCACAGGGCTGCTGCAGCAAAGGGTGAAGGGGAACCTGCAGAAGATGCTGCAGCCCTACACTAGGGGCAATTTCTATTCCCTGGCTTGTAGATCTAAGATAATTTGGTTACCTTACCTCAAAACAGGTCAGAAGAGGAAAACATGGGTCGTGTTTTAGAACAAATCCTTTGTACAATGATTCTGGGGACTGAAAAAAGACAGAAAAAGAATGTTTTCTCTCCCTGGGAAGCTTCCTAAGGTCACATCTGTGGCAAGGCAAGCAATTTTCTTTTTTATTTCTCATGAGAGAACTAATTAAATTTTTGTTGATGAAGTACAAATGTTAGTAAGTGGCATCACTGAGCACTGAGTTTGGGTGAGTCCGTCTTTTCAGTTCTTCCTCTCAGTACCAAAAATGTGTTTTTACAGACACAGAACAGCAATCCCTAAATTGCCACTTAGGAACTTAAAAAAAAAAATAAAGAAATAAACATAAAAAATACATTAAAATGGGAGGCAAACCAAGCAAATCCATCTCTCATTGTCCTCAGTTAGTGTCACCACCATTCTAGATGGAAAAAAACAACCAGATCCCTGATTATGTGTATTTTGTGCTTGTATACAAATAGATTTGTGTGGGCCAAGCTGCGTGGGCCTGAAAATGACTTGAAACGTTGAGAGTTTTCACTGTTATTAATAAGGTCAAAATGTTCTTTCTTTTATTTAGGAAAACAAACAAAAAACCACCCAAACCCAAAAAAACCCACTCAACACCTAAACAATGCTATAAAAGTGAAGTGCAGCAAATCCAGAAGTTAATATAAAACCACATGTCAATCTGTCTGTGGGAAGTATTTTGAAAGCCAAAGGCAACTCAATAAAAGAGGCAGCAGAAGCAGCAACATTTCAATTAGGTGAGAAGAGAGTAGGCCCTGACAGTTCATTACTGAACTGGCTCTTCCAAATACTGCCTTTTCCTTTTTTCCTTTGTCCCAGTTAGTTCATTAATGCTGGTCTCCAATTAGGAACAATATTTCTAACGAGATCTCTAGTTAGTAACCTTTGCGCTTTTTTTGCCTTTTTATTTTTTTATTTTTTTTATTTCTGACCATTTCATAAGTACGGTCATAGAATTGTAGTGTAACTTTGGAAATCTGAGGGCTGAATCGCTGTTAGTGACGGTACATTAAATCACAGAGCCCCAGAGAACAAAGATGTTAAACAGTGAAGCAGCAAGAGCAGGAAGAAAGAGACGGAAAGAGAGAAAATCACAGCAGAACTGACCAGTCCTTGGGTTTGTCAAATGCACTTGCCTTTCCTGCAGCTCTCTTGCCTTTAGGTATCACATAAAGCTGGGAATAAGTGATATCAGTCTCAGACTTTGATGAGGACCGTGGCAGCAGGGATTTTTTGCTTACAGTGTCTGCCTCTGCAGCAGTAACTCTGAGCATGTTTGCGGTACAGGCTGGAGAGATGTCACAGCCACCTCCATACCCAGCAGCCCAGGTGCTAGAAGGGGTGACTAATATGGTAGTCATCAAAGTATTTATTCAGGATATCTATCTCTCTGTTACTGCTTCAAATCCTTTCAGTCATTCTGTTTTACCCTTCTTTAAATTCCTTAACATCTTAGAGGTTTAGATGAGAAAACAGACCTAGGAGGGGAGGAAGATAAGGCAGATTTCCACTCCCTAGATGCCTAATGAGCAGTGAAGTTCTTCCTGTTTTAAAGTTGCTGGTTTCTGATTTCTTTTTAATCTTAAATTATGACGCTGAAGAGGTAAAAAACAGTGTTGAAAATATCCAAAGAGATTTCACTGGCTGAAGAAAAAAAGTGTAACACCCAATTCCACATTAATGAATCTCTTTCTTCATAATGTCATTCAAAAATCTGCCTGCATACTTGCAAAATACAAAGCCTGTAAATAACACATCTAAAAGTTTCCACTTCCTGAAGGATATGCGCATTTCGTCAAAGCAAGAAGAAAGTATTCAGCATAATACAAGAAAGTGATCTACTCCCTAGCCGTGACAGTTTATTCCACTTTAACAGTCACATCTGTATCAAGATGCATAAGAAATAGCAACCAAAAATTGAGCTGTTATAAACTTGGGAACTTAGTATTTCCTAGGTATATTATGCTAAATGGCTTACCCCTTATTGATTCACAGAGTTATTAATCAGAAAAGCCTGAGTATATAATCCCACCTGATCTTTAGGTCCTTGGAAATGACAGTTAAAGCTGGCAGCTGGCTTAGTGGAAGAATGGTGGGATGAAAAAAGCAAATGAATATCATGTTGCATTATTCATATAATTCCACTAACAGAGACACGGGACTTCCATTAACTGTTGTTGCTTAAAGCAGGATTTGTGATAAAAGTAGTGCTGAACATGCTAATATAAGGCTCTGCAAGCCTATTGCCATATTTTTCGGGGGGGGTTGTTGTTTTGCTTTTTTTTTTTTAATGTTTTAATGTATTACCTGATTAAAGTTTAGATAAATGAAGGAGGGAAGGAGAAAAAGAAACAGGAATATATGAAAGAATTTTCCTGCCTTCACCAAACAAAGCAGCAGGGAAACAGGTCTGGACTTACTTAACCTTTTGTTTCTCAGTTTCATGCCTTTGGGAGGGACTCAACTCATTTAGCTTCAGTCTGTACAAATTTAGCATTTAATGTGAGCTAGAAATCTAAATTCAGTTGTAGTCTTTGCTGAGGCGTATTCAAAGAGCTGCTCATCCCTTCCTGGGACAGCATATACAATATGGGAGAGATGAACTGTTCTCTGGCAATGCACGTCTTCCCCCCTTGACTACAGAAGGAAACTGAAGGATTAATTTCACCTAGATTCCTAATCTTTAATGAAGTTAGTTCACACGGATGCAAACATATTTCATTGGCTCACAGTATAAATTTCAATATCCTAGATGTACAGCAGTGGGATCTTCAGATAGATATTAGTCAAAAATCCAAGATATGCTCAAGTACATATGCCTATAAGGACATCTTAATTTAAAATTTTCTACCTACATGTGAATGCCTAAGTAATAGAACAGATTAAAAATGTAACTTGATTCTATTGTTTGAAATCTTTGCCCACGCCTAGTATTTTATTTTTCTCAGGTTTTATTTTCAAAGGACCTTTTACTTTTTCACACTGCAGTCTACCAGTACAAATTTTCACCAACAAAAAGTTTATGGCATACCGCTGCCATCTCTTTCAGCGCTGTAATTACAGAACATGAATACAAAATTAAGCAAATTGTACTATGTTGGATGAACCTGAAGTCTTCATCGCAAACAAATCCCCATTCATTCCAGCAGCAGGCATGTGAAACGCGGGTCCTGACAGGCAGGGAATGCTGCTTGACTTGGGGCTCTACCCAAGTGGCACACCACTGCATAGTTTCCAGGCTGCCTTATTTCACTGTGCCAAAGAAAATGCTTTCTCTTGTACTGGTAATGTGTATTTTATGTTCTGTGAATAATGTATGCTCCCTGGGTAACTCTTCAGCTTTTGAAGGCATAGGGTGCTCCAATTTCCTGTTTCTTGGCATGACGAGGACCAGCAATGATTATAGAGTTCCTGAAGTTGCTCATTTGTCCAAGGAAATAACTTAAATTCATAGAAACACCTTTGCAGAGTTCTGAGATGTGATTTAATGCAAAGTCCAAGTGACAGAGAATGAATGTAAAAGTTCTCATGCTTCTCAATTTCATTAGTTTTTCGCAGAAACCCCAGATATGAGTCATAGTTTCACTGATACATTTTGATGTTCATTGCAGATATAAGTCGATTTATGTCTGTGAATTAGTGTTTAGTTAACAGTCAGTGGGATCTCAGAGAAATATATGCCATTGAAAGGATATGCTATCATCACAATATTTGGGGATTTTTCTTTTTTTGTCCAGAGGGCAGATAGTTTAAAGCTATGTGGAAAGGTATGTGCTGCTACCAGTGATGATGTATTTGTATAATTACAGTGCATCTGGTCATTTCTGCAGGCAGAGCAGCAGAGCTGGGCCTGGGAACTGGATGCACAGTTTGTCACTGAGTCTTCAGGAAGCCAGCCTGGGGCTTTTGGAAGGTTTGTTAGAGGTGTTTACCTTTTGCTTGGATTTTTACCACAATCGTAATTTTGAAAACAGAAAATTAACAAGGGAATAATTGTTTGTTTTCCTGGTGCTTTTGCTTTGTGTTATTTCTCTAGCGCAATGACATCCAACTATGGCTGATGCTGCTATAAAGAATCACAGCATCAGGAACAGGACTGGGGTTGAAGCTTCCCAGCAGCTCCTTGCCCTGTGCAGAGCCTGTCCAGAAATTCAATTACTGAAGTGACTTAAACTTTCTCTGCCTTCTTCTTTTTGGTCACCATCACTTCTGGTCAAAAAGTCTTCCCTCCACTCCTCCCACCTCCCCGCCACCTACTTGATATGCTTTTTCTTGTTTACATGGAGTTTCGCAAGGCTAGAAAATAACATTAAATGCAGGAAGCAACCGTTGTAGCACTTAGAAAATGCCTTCCATATAGAACACAATTTCTTTTTACATCACATCCCTGGTACGTAAAGTGTGAAAATACTTTACAGAAATTGGTAGCACAGAGATGAGAAATGAGTGGGTAACAAAGGCACTTGTGCTGCTCGACAAGGAAAATAATGTACAAAGACAGAGATGGAGGTGAAGGAAGGAAAACTTGGAATTTAAAAGCAGCAAAGATGCCAGGAAAGTATTCTTGCAGACTAGCTACAAATGATGGGGAAATACAAAGAACAGAAATGGTGCTTAACATTAATCAGAAGCTAAAGTGAGCAGGAAAGCTTTCAGGAGATGGTTTAAAGAGGACTTTACTTGTATGAAGAGGGTCAGAGAGAAGAAAGGGCTCCCAGAGGATGCAGAAGCATAGCTGGGAAACAAACCCTGACAGGTGGAGCCTCCCAGAGGTGGTGGAGGGGTTGAACAGCACAAGTGAGAGGACTGGGGTATGATGCCAGGTAGGGTGGACAGTGTGAAATATCACTGGATTGAGCCAAGCAGATCAGGGTAAAGCTAGATTAGGTAAATTGAGTGTATTTTCAGTTACCCATATGCACTCTTAAATGAACTTTAATACTAGACTCACTATATCATTAATGGCAATTTTGGTTTGTCCTGTATGAGCCTCTCAAGTTGAGCTTGAGGAATAGAACATTAACTTCTATTTTAGAAGACAGGCTCAGGGATGAGGTAAAACTCGGGCAGTCTCAAAGGGAAGGAATCCCAAACTGATAACCTGTGATAAAGAAACCAAGTGGTTCCCTAGCTTTGGTTGTATTGGTCTCATAATACGGACATAAGTTTGCTGCTTTAATTGCTTGGACTTTAAACAATAGTGTTTAAACTTTCTACCTCTCATGCCATAAGGAACATTTTCAGCCGTAGCACTGAACTATACATTTAGGCTGGGTTGCACTTGAGGTCAGTACGTATTGACTAGATCCTTTATGCTATGATAAAGCTACAACTTTGATCTGAAAAGAAAAAATGAAGAATAGAAGTTTCTGAAAAGCTACACTGAGCAGCAGAGAAGCCTGCTTGGTAAAATGTGGAAGAAAATAACAGGGAAGGGGGAATGGAATATAAGAAAATCTTTTTATGTTGGGTTAAAGAATAAAAATCTGATTTTTTAAAGAAACCAGTGTGGTTATTTCTGCATAGAAAAGTTATCCTCAGTTCTGGTCTCAATATTTGTTTAGGACTCAATACAACAAAGCCTTTAGGCCAGTTAAGACCGTGAAAAAGAGTCCTGCCAGAAGCTGTGACTAGGAACTCATCTGGATGAAGCAATTGTTGGATCCTTCCAGAAAATTGTTTTAGTTGCTAAGGTGATGTTCATACCAGTAAATAAAATGGATGAGGGGCTATTTTCTTGGCTTGTTGAGGAATTGCACAGCATAGCTTGCAGCTCACATGCCTGTGGTTGCGCTTCTTTCTCCTCAAAAACTAGTGGCTGTCCATCAAGTGGGGACAGCCAAGGGGTTGCTCTCCTCCGGCTTGCAGCCCAGTGTGTGGGATCATGGGCCAGAGCTGCATCAGGGCTAATGCTGGTTGACTACTGTGAGCCTGTGATCAAGGTTGCACGTGTATGCTGTTCAGTTTAATGTTAGAATTATCCCTTTTTAGATTCCTCACCAATCTCTTACTGTAAAACCTTGAAATGGTCTGGATATTTATGTACTTTTTTTCTTTGCTAATTCAGGATTCTCTCATTGCAGATGAGGATTGAGTCTCTGAGACATGACTGCCTTGCAAAGTCATCATACTGCAAATACTATTCTGATAGGTGTGGCAGGCACATGTAAGATGCAACTGGTAATGCAACTGGATGTATGGAGTCACAAGAGCTGATGTAACTCTGTACGACGAGGTGGTACAAGGTAGTAATTTCCCCTAGATCTGATCTCTGTTACTGCAAGCAAAGAAGATAAAAATTTGACCAGTCTTTAAAAACCTCAAATAAACAAATCCTTCAAGTCAAGAGGAAGATGTCTCAATAGTAAACCTACTGGCAGGTAAAATGCTGTCATATAAAGAAGAGTTAAACGGAAGAAGAGCAGTGCCCAGCTCAATCGGAAATATATGTAGCCTGAACTCTACCTTACAATAAAGTGAAAATATGCTGGCTGTAAGCAGGAGCACTGTGTAATAACACAGCCCCACTACATCTCAAAGCTGTTTTTACTGAACTCTGGCCATTTATCTTATTTCTTCTCTTTGGCGGGCTTGCTGGGAATTATTTTATGATTGTTTAAGAGAAAAAAAAAAAAGCAAACCAAAAAGAAAGCATCTGACTGTCTCCAGTATTATGAGTTTAATTTTTTTACTCACTTGCCTTGGTGTAAGCAACTGCAGTACATTTTTGAGGAAATAACAGACAGATGTCTGTAGTGGGTTAAATTAAATAATATAGGAGAACTTTAGAGGAGCTAGTTTTTTATTGGAAAAGACAGATAGTGCTTTCCAGATAGGACTGATGAACTCGATTTAATGATACAATGATTAAATGTCACTTAAACTAAAATCAAACTAGACCTTACAAGAAGTGACATACGGTATGTGAAAGTATTTTAAAATTAAAAATCTAGCAAAACCTGATGGAGGAAGACTATCTTGTATTTTATACAGAAGGTGTTACTCTGTATTTATCAGCATCTATTTTCATCAAAACAATTGAATATGCAAGAAGAAAATTATATTAAAAAACCAATAAATGCATGTTATGCTATTGACTCCAGTAAGAGATGGACTGAACCAACCTTCTCTGTCCTGGTACAGTTACTCAATTTGGAGTTCATCTCATGTCGCTTTGGGATGAGTTTTAGCTACTTAAACACAGGTTGCTAGGCTGATTTTGGATGTCTAAGGATTACCAAGGCATGTACGTGGGGCTATCAGATAGAGCAACATACTTTAGGCAAGTTGTAGACCTTTCTGGAATGGTAGCTGAAGGCCAAGTTAGGTACCCTGCCACATATCAAATGCTGTCAGATGCCTACTTTTAGGCATCTAGATTCCCTGGGAGACATCTGCTATGTAGTGGTGGTTCCAGCTCCAGATTCAGCAGCTTACATTTAGATATCTACATGTAGGTGTGTACAGATGTGTTAGCAGCTGTCACTAGTAGCTGTAAGTGCTACCAGTTGCAGCAGCACTCATGGAGTTAGCTAGAGCTACTGTCCATGCTGCCAAAACTATCTTGTTTGAACTCCAGAACAAGTTTTCTTAGCAGAAATCACACGTGAGACTCCAGTTCAGTGACAAATAAGGACATATGCATTTTGCCACTGACCAGCAGTGGAACTTTGTGATTGTCACATCTTCACCAATTAGTTTTAGGTTTTTCCGCATCCGTGGTTTAATGGATGAGAAGCTCAATTGGGTTAATCCAGAAAAATTGTGAGTTGTTTTGATGTTAGGATCCACCAGTGCAGTGTCAGATGAGACAGGTGGAGAGACAGCATAGATGTCTAGGTGAGACTCTTTTCCTTGAGCGTAGCTAAATGAAGCTTGAACGCAGGTTCCATCCAGTAGCCCAGATAGCTACTAAAGGCCACAATGAGGCTTAGACTGAACCTCATGTTTCCAGGCTTTGATACACCCGTAAATGTAATGGACTCCTTGTCACACGTTTGGATTGGGGAATAAAGTGTCCTGTCAGTTCACCTTCAGCCTGGTAAGTGGTAAGCTGCCATTGAAGACGTACAGCTGTGCATGATTGTCAACAATTCTGTATCATTAAGAAAAAAATAGCAGCTAGTGCCCTAGATGAATTGCCAGATGGTTATTTACATTTCAGCTATCTACAAAAAGATATATGTGTGTGAATATAATACAAAAATGAACTAAGAAGTCTGGGAAAATTCCAATGAAAACTTACTTAACCAAGCCAGCTATGTTTTTTAGGCTGAGTATATGTTGTAGGACTCACATTTTATTTTGATGTCTGCTAAAAAATGCTGACATTTTTAAAGGTGTTTGCATGTGAATTAGCCATCTAATCCTTTCAAAACCTGGCTCTCAGTCCAGGATTTCAAGCGCAGACCCTGCAGGTTCCCATTTACACACTCATGTCTTTAATTTTGTGCCAGTGTGGTTGCAAAGCAGGAGCCAAACTCCACCATCCAGCTCTGAAGGACACCAGTGCAGAAAGTGAAGCAGATGTTTTACCTCTGGGTGTTGCATAGAGATATAGATGAACTACATGTTCAGGAGCAAATGGAGACCAGGGCCATTGGAGATGTTGGGTGTCCAGGGCAGGCAGGTTTGAGGGTTCAGCCAGCCAGGTAGGCATTTTTGTCTCTGCTGGCTGTTGGGGGAGACAAGCAGTGGGAACCTCTTCTGTCCATCAGGTGCAGCCATCACCAACCAGCAGAAATAGCTTAGTCCTTTGGAGAACAAGAATGGCACTGAATGGCTTCAGGTGGCAGCCTCCCTTGCTAGTTTTATGGAGGGATTTTGATGCCTAAGGCTATCTGGAGACCTGGTGTTTACAAAATCATTATTGATTCAGGCAAATTCCTTGCTAGGAATGTGTTTTATTCTGGTACGTGTTCCCTTGCACCTGTATGTGCCTCAGTTACAGACCTGCTTGTAAATAGGATCTTCACACTATAAGGTGTTAACGCTTAAGACCATGCTTGTCTTTTTGTTCTGAAGCAGAATCAAAATATGAGACACAGGGTCTGTCATGGAATAAAGCTGCCAGCATATTTAAGTTCAATTAGTTGCAAGTGTTTAATTTTTTACAGTATTCTAAGATAAGAAAGCAAACATATTATACAATATTAATTATAATATAAATATAGGCAAGAATGAAATTAACTTCAGTGCAGTATAAAAGTTGAATGAGATCTGAAGTATTTTCACTATAGCAAAACAAATCTTTAAGGACATTAGAAACATTCTTTTGTTTTTCTCCACAAAAACATAATCAAATTCTGTATGTTTTCACAGAATGTATCAATACAGAGGTAATCACATTTGCTAATGGAATAGCTGTTCTGCTGGAATAACCTGATCAGTCCTAGTGAAGACATTCAGTCTGGTTCCATAAACTCTTACTTTCCCTCCCCTGACAACCTTCTCATACTTGTATTGAGGGCAGAGTACATTCTTTGTCATTTTAAATTCTTTTTCAGTCTTTTGGTTTTTGTTCCCGCTTCTTCCATTATCTAAAGGATATATCTTTCTACGCTTGTGGATTACAAAAATTAAAATTTTCTGGGCTAGAAGAAGAAAGGAAGAAATTTTCCTACGTTTGGCAATATTTCCCTTCTTTTTGTCTTAGAAGCAGTTGGAATATAGATCCCCTATTTATTTTTTAATCATGCACACCCACAGCTGTGTAAAAGAGGTGATTGCTCACCGCTGTTGCTAGCTAATGTCGCGGTGCACCACTCCTGCTGTTTAGCAATGGGAAGAGTTTCTAACGAACCCGACATTGCCAGAAACCATGCTGGGTTTAGATAGTCCAGAAACATTGTTTAATATAACCATGGGATTAGCTGCCTTCAAAATATATTGTTTTATTTTCTGGACTTTCCTTCTTCAAAGACTGTGTTGTGATAAATGTCATCATTAAGACTATGTGACATATGCATGGTGAGCTTTCAAACCAGGAATCTCTTCTCTGTTAATTATGCAGCAGTTATTTTTTTTTTTTCCACTGGGATGTATTCCTTCAGCAGATAGAAAATAGCTACTCACGCTCATCTTCTGCCTTTTTCTTCATTTCTTTGTGTTGTTTCTGTTGTTTATTCTCATTTTTAGGGGGACAGTTAGCACACAGCAATGCCAGAGGTGAAAGGCTTTGAGAAGGCTATGACAGATGTAAAGGTCTTAGCATGTGGTACAGAGATTGAGAGGGAATATCTCTACACGGAAAAGGCCAGCGGAGAAGGCCAGGAGCTCACTTTGAGGTGAGTCAGCTCTGAAGATTTACAGCTGAATTCACCTGGCCTTATCCTGTGTCTAGGGCAAATCTTTTTGTGTGCCAGCCTCGAGTTTTCCCCTCTTGCTACAGCCTCCACACCTTGCTGGAGGTGAAAGGAGCCGGATACAAGATGGGTCATGATTAGAAATTTAAAAATCTCTTTAGATCTCTTACTCACTTCCATCTCCTTTTGTGCTATATAGCAAGAGATGATATCTGGAGATACAAAAGAGCCTGTGTGTTCAGAGGTGCAGCTTTTGTTAATGGAGCTGCTCAGCTGCTGGACCACATCTGGCTCGTGGCATGACAGAGCTCAAGCACAGTTCATGCAGAGACCATCAGCAGCCTCCCTTGTAGATAGATGCACCATAAGATGCTTTGAAACCCAGATCTGTCTCAGCGCTCCTTCCAGGCGTGGGTGGAGTGTGACAGCAAATAACAATTTGTTCCCCAGAGTAAGTATCAAGATTTGCTAATTCAGGGTTCAATTAAACAATTTGACTTCTGAAAATGGAGAGAATAAAGTGGATTTTTTTTAAAAAAATATTTATTAATTAAATCAACTGAATTCTTATTTTGAAATTATGTCTTTATAAGTTTAATTTGGAAAAAAGTAGCCCAGCTTTAGAAATAAATACTTGAAAATAAACCAAAATCTTTCTTTAGAGTTGATTGAAACACTAGTTTGATCCAAAATACATTATATCGGTTTTTGTGGAGTGGAAGGCGGGAATCTGTTAAGTCAACCTGATAGATTTTTATTTACTCTTTTTGTTTGTTTGGCTACTGTATCAAAAATTCATTTGTTCCCACAAACCATAAAGCCTCGCTAAATCTGAAGCTAAATTACTGTAATTGCTCTTTGTCTCAGACCTCGGAAGGATGTGCTGATATCTGGAAAGGAAATCCATAATTCACAGATGGTATAGAAGATGACCATGCTATAGAGATTGGAAAAATAAGAAAAACCCCAAACTAGTACCCGTGTATGTATGTAAAATGCTATAACAGTGGCCCCATTTAGTGGTGTTTGCAGCTCCTGCTTTTTATGGAGTGAAACAGATGACTATTTTGTAACAGCAAAAAAAAATTGTTTTGTCTTCAATGACAAACTTTTCACTTATTACTGTGGTTGTTCTAGCAATACCTGGAAGAATGAATTTGGTCCAAGGGTTTCACTGCACTGTAAGATCAGTAATTAGAGAAGCTCTGGAGATTTTTTAACCCAAAATGGACAGAAATAGGTAGAAGACAGTTAGAAGGTATGGTTCAGATATAAGTTGGTAGCATGAGTCCCTGGATTCTGATGAGAAAGGGAGAAGTGGGGGGAAATGCTAGGGGTCTTTTGAGGATGGAAAAGAAAGAGCAGACAAAGAAACAGCTAGCTGGCAATTAGCAATACTCCATATCTACTAGAATGCCAAACGGACACAACAGTGATGCTACCACAGTCCTGGGGTGATGGCCAGGCTACTGGTGATCAGCACATGAACCACAGACCTCTTCGCCAGGATATTCAATGGATGTTGCAGGTCTTGATATTAGTCACCTTTTGAGCATAGTGCTATGAGGAATTTTCACCCCTTATTAATGTCTGCAGCCCTCACAAAGTCATGCTTTTCCTCCTGAAGGGTGTAAATAGTCATTCCTTGCATGCCGGTTCTAGGGTGGCTGTTAGAGGGACAGGGCCCCCTCACTGAGGACAGGGACCATCAATACTTATTTCTATCGGGGCAGAGCTGCAGCCTGAGCATGGGGTGAGCTGAGGGATGCCCAGCTTTGTCCATCACTTGGCCTGAGCTTTTTGTTCTGGTTTGACTTTGAGTTTTTTTGTCTGTGTCTGTATTTTATTGGCTTTAACAGCTGCTCTGGGTATGCTTGATGGCAGCAGTTGCAGCAACAGTCATTTTAATCTGGAAAACGCCAGGGTGGGTGGTACATGCAATTTATGTGCTTTTTCCAGTTTGGGGAACTGAGAAGTCAGGCTTCCCTGGTGATAGGAACTGTGGAAATTAATAACAAAGAGGGAAGAGCAATACAGGGCATGACCTAGTCTTTTGTGAAAATAAAGGAATCCAAAGGAAACAGCAAAATATACGATCTCATCACACACCTGTTCTGTCTGCCCCTTCTGACAACATATCCCCGGAGACTTGTTGAGCATGGAACTGCTGAGAAGTTCACCATACTTGAGAGGCTTAAAAAGCCTCCTGCTCTGCAAAGATACTCAGTGTTTTTATTTAGAGGAAATCAATGTATTGTGGCAGCATCTGCCTTGAAATCCCCTCTGGCATGAGGAGAAGGTGAGGTTCCAGTGCAGAAAAACAAAACACAGGAGGCTCTTCCCTCAAAGATTTAATAATTGCCCAGCAATGTGTTAACTGCCCCAGGTTAGAGGTAGGTGGACAGCTAAGCCTGCTAAATATTGCAGGATTCTGAGTGGAAGCTGAAGGGAGAAAAAGGAAAAATGTTCTAACTTAAAACAGACACCTACAGTACTCTGGGCTGCATATATGCCATTTAGGTCGATACGGGTATTTTGACTGGGTTCTGTGTTCGTTTCCTCTGGTGCACCCTCAATCCCAGGTCTCCCAGTCCAGCCTTAGTCCATCTAACCAACTGCAGTACAAAGACATGATAGACCGCTCATAGCATAAAGAAAAATTAATCCATCAACATCTTCATCTTGGAGACGGGGAGCTGAAGTAGCAAGAGATTAAGTGGATCATCTGACGTCATGACAGAAATCTTTGGCAGCGTTGTCAGCAGGACTCGTAACTCTTCTGTCCTAGTCTAGTACCGCTAACGATTGGATCCATCATCTTCTGAAAACACTCCAACTTTATCTATCAGTCCAACACAGTACGTGGAATTTCTTCTCTTGTATTATTTCCAGAACCTGAAAATTAAAACACTGTTTGAAGCAACTTTTATGCCACACTTTTTTTCATTTCTCATTTTATGGATACCAGACTTCTATTCTTCTATGTGGGAATTATTTATTTATTTCCCCCCTCCTCTTCCAAACACAGTAATGTCTACAGCAAGAACATGCCATTCAGGCAGTCTGCTTTGTAAAGAAGCTTCTTGTATTTATTTCACATGGACAGCTGAGATAATGGTGCAGATCAGGAGGTGCCACCACGGCTTCAGCATGACCCACCACAAAGAAATCATGGTACATTCATATTCAGCTGAATCCAGACTTTTCATCTCTTGCCCTGAAAACCCCCATTTCCAAGCTTACTTGCAGCAGGATCGGGTCATTTTCTGTTACTGCAAGCTGAGATTGTGTGTCTTGTTTCTGTTTTTATTGGTCCAAGCCCTGAGGATGGTAGGCAGTAGCAAGTAATGCTGCCCTGCTTGCAGGGGGACACAAGTCAGCAGAAATTTGGGAAGAGATCAGATGTTCTACTGTGTACTGGACCAGTGTCTTCTACCTTGAGGGTAGCTACAGAGTGGTGTTTCAGTCCCAGTGTGAAAACCAGACATTTTTCCTATAGATGTACTTCCTTGTATTTCTTAACATCAGCTATTCTGGTGAAATGACTGCTGCTTGGGAAGATAAAGAAAGGGAAAAAGAGGCATCAACAACTAATCAATTCCACCCACTTTTCTAAAGACTCAGTAAACTAACTCTAAGAGCTGATTGTTCTCGGTTAAAAGGTGATCAGGCTATTGCTTTAGACAATCCCTCTGAAATGACAATAGAGACTTCAGGCATTTTTAATGCAAAGCAGTTCAGTGCAGATCACAGTTAAAATTTTAGCTCCGTTATGGCTTTCTTACAGCTTTCTTACTGAAGGCCAAATGTTATTGTGCTGTTGCATAGTCCAAAATAAGGAAAGTAACATTCACCCCTCCACAGCTTTGGGTTTACTCCTGGCTTTGCCATGAGACTTGCATCAGGGTCTTAGTACTGCAATCTGGCTTCAGAAGGAATCTGAGGCGGACACTGAAACCAGGACTGCATGTATGGGCACTAAACCCTGCCAAAAAAACATATTCAGGACACTTGAGCTCTGTCACCTACATTGTTTAAATGTTACATTTTCGGAATGGCTCTTGACTTGCTTTTGGCTCATGTCAAAATACTGTTCTCCCAAGTATCTCCTAGCTATTATTCAGATGCAAACACAAGCAAAGCACTGTTCCCAGGAGACAGTGTGCATGCAGCCAGTATATTCTGAAGGGCAAAAGAGTATAATATTGTGGAAATGCACAGTGCTCTGCAAATCGGTCTCCATGCCAAGAAACAGTCTGAGAATCAGTTAATGTTGTGCTGGCATTAGCATTTCCATATAGATTGGGAGCTTGCTTTGTAACCGAATCTCCCTGACTATGATTTGGTCCACATCACAAAGGAGGCTTGGAGAACCTGAACTGGATTCTTCTTGGATGACATTAACCCAGAAAATGTGCAAAACTAGCACAGTCCATCTGCCAGGGTCCATAAGAGCACACTGGAGGTAGTCTGCAATGAGAGCCTCAGAGGTGTACAGTGTGGATACGGGGTCCTTGTCACCATCTCCTCCAACCTGCATATCCCTTCCTTCTCCTGCTTCTCATCCAAACCCAGTCTGAGGTCTCATACCTGGCTTACACACATCTCCCCAGGAGGTGACATGGCCACACTGTTGTGTGTATTAAAGAGAAGCCACAGTCTTTGTCCACCTGGAGGTGAAGTATGCCCACAGTGAAGGTATTTCTTATGCTTTCTGGCATTGAGGTTGTAGATGAATCCTAAATGGACAATGCAGTATCAGCACTGAAAATCTTCCAGAGGGTTTTGTATAACTTTACATCACCATGTGCAAGAAATACTACGTGTAAAACTGTCATGGCCTCTCCTGGGGCCATAGCACAGTTGTCTGCCCAAGACCCTGAACCTGCGAGTGCTGCTGTAACAGCGGCTGCTGCCTTTGAATGTTCTAAGGTACCAAGGATACTGTTCAGTGGCGACAGAGGGGGCTACGTGAGCAGCTTGAGATATCACTGAGATTCTTTGAAGGCACTGTGTGTTTTGAGCTTGAAATTTCATATGGCTGCTGCTGTAATAGTGGTCCCCCAGGGAAATTCAGTGCCCCTACAGGCTCACACCTCTTCCACTGTGGTGTGCTGACTTCGCACTGTTACACTCCCACCTGTAATTTAAACCGTGCAGGTGCTGCCTGATCCATGTCTGCTCCTGGCTTTTCTGTAAAGAGACATTATTTCTGTGGGATTGTTTCTATACATAGCTTACTTCAAAAGCATGTTTGTAGAAGGACAAGGCACTACCATCAGGCTGCTACCAAGTCTCATTGAGATGAAGACTGACTGTTCTCCTGTTTACAAATGCTAACACAGGCAAATGGCAAATCACTGCTTTCAAGAAGAACCTTTGTTTGAATTTTAACATACTTATCTCTTGCTTGGAGTGTAATTCACCTCTTTTCATGAGGTTAATTTGTCCAGGTTTCTAAGAAGACCCCCTTCTCCCTCTGGAAAAAAAGAAAGTAATGGTGTTTAGGTCTGTCCCAGTTTTCCACGTGTTAGTTCCCTCGCCCTGTGAGTATCAAATGTATCCGGTGGGTAGTCAAGTCAGAGAAACTGGTGTACTCAAGAAACAGGAAAATAATAAAAAAAAAATATTACGAGAGCTACCATGTTAATATTGACAATGTACCACTGCATCAGATGTATTTTGAATTACTGCACCACCACATCAGATAAAACAGTCTAGAAAGATATTACTGGTGATGCTCAGACACTGAAGCTAGTGATATATTTTCCAGCAGCTCAAGAAGGAGGCCAGTTCCTGGCCACTTTATTGAATCAATAAATAATTGTGAATAAATCGTTATTGCCTGCTCGTCACAGGAGCAGGCTGAGGACACATTACACTGGTCATAGTGAGTAAGGTTCAGGGAAAATCAGTGCCTCAGCGGAGTGACATTTCTCTTCTGGTATCTTGGACTCAAGAGGGAGATTGAGGGATCCTGTGTGTGGGTCTTCTATGTGATCTGCTGTGTGCAGAGTGTTGCAGAGAGGGCAAGGGAGCTGGTGGTCCCACATTGCCCCTCCGAAGTGCTTGTGGGAACAGTAAACTATATTTATTTAAAACACAGGAGTTTGCTGTGGAAGTCACTGTATATATCTGAGATTTGCTTTGGAGCACCTGTGAGTCAGCCAAGTTACACAAGTTCTTCTATGGGGCAGGGTCAGCATCTTCAACTACCATCCAGTGCAGTTACTAATCCGAGTACTTCGCTTACTCACTGAGCAAGTGAAGCTGAAAAACTCCTCTATGAAGAAGAACAGCTTTATTCTTCAGGACATTATACAGTTTAAACTATTGTCCTCCCATCTTCTGCTCTTCTCTGCAGCCTACATATATGTGCAAAAGTCTGAGCAATTTGATGTGCCCTTAGGTCTCATCTTTTGCTTGCCAGTCTGAATCAAGGGGCTTTTACTAGAAACAGCTGCCACCTTGCCCCTGTGGGCTGTTAGCTTTAGCATTCATATCGACCTCAGCTTTGAGTAAATGTGAAGAAAAATAATCCCCAAGTGACTGCAGTTTTGATGGGATGTCAGGACATATTTTCACACGACCAAAGCTGAAGTTGCAAGACTTTTAACAGTGAGAAATGTGGAGTTCTAGTAGAAGAATCTTTTCTCAACAGGAGGAGGGGTTTGGACGTGCCTCCTTGCCTGCTGAATCACAGGCCACACATTTCCCTTGGAAACTTGACCTTTTTTTATGATGAGAGCTGTAATGTTGCAGACTAGGAGAGTGGCAAGGGAGACATGCTGAAAGGTTGTGAAAGTCAGGAGGGACAAATGGGATGTTCCCTTATCTAGTGAAATAAATTAAAAAAGCAAAAGAGCAAGCAGATTAAGATACTTAAAACCATGTTTGACAAAGGTGATGATGCTGCTGGACATAAACAAAAGCAATAATTAGTAGATGACTTGCACAAATGCACCATGACCATGATAAAAGTGAGAGATTTATGAAAGTTCAGTGCATTTTGTGCCCTTCTTCATCATACCCTGCTCATTTAAGTAGCATCAAATGTAAATATTGAAACCTCAGATGACATGCTATTTTGGATATTAGTTCAACCTGTTTATCCTATTATTACCATGGCACTTGCAAGTGTTATCTTTGGGTACCAGAGCATGGATGAATAACTATGAATGATATTTCAGAGCTGTCCTATCACTAATGAAATCCACACTCGTAATTAGTTTCATCCAAAGAATATGAAGTTTCCTCAGTAGGCATTTATGTTTTTTATTCCTGATTTATAACATACTTACTGATGCAGGAGTTAACAGATTAGATTGCTGAATGCCTGGAGTGATCACACAGACAATGGAAACAAAGCATCTTCTTAATCAATCATCTTGCTAGCTATTTAGCTGGCTTTGCTCTTAAGAGATCACTGGACAGAGAGGCCATTACTCAAAAAAGAAGAAGAAAAAAAAAAAGAAGAAAGTGCATTCATTATTATTTTCTAACTATGCACCCATGCATAGTCCCAGCTGCTTATGCAACATGAATGACATTATTTGTATTTCTTGAAGAGTCCCTAATCAGGTTCTGTGCTGCTGAATGCCTTTGTTCAGGAGGTAAGCATGCCTCTGAATTAACCTCTCTAACACTTCTCTTTCCCTCTAGGCCGCTCAGTGTGCACGTAATCCTGGGAACTGTTCATCTTGGATTCAATTGTCCATTGTCTGAACAAAAGACCAGACATCACTTAAGGCTCTAGGAGATGACTGGCTATTTACAGTATATCAGAAGTCCTTTGGGCTTTCATTTCAGGTTTCAGTGGGGATTTGTGGTGAAACTTTTTCACCTTTTAGCCCTTTCTGTGATGCTGGATATGCTTTTTCTCAAATTCTCTTAATCTATTTAACTGCCTAGAACATTACTGCTCAGCCCGAAACAATGAAATTATCCAAACGATGTTTTCTGTAAAAGTCTGCTTAATGCAGTGTATTAAGATTCCTTTTGGCATTTTATAAGCAAGGTTGCGGAGGGATGTGTGTTTTGTCCGGAACCCAGCATTGTGCTTTCCAAGTTATTTCCGAATAAAAACCTCCGTGCGGGGTCTGTTTTGTCTGAAATCCTATTCACTCTTTCCATTCAGGTTTTCTTCTCTTCATAAATTTAATCCTCAGTCCTGGAATTCTCTCCTTATTTTCTTAGTTATGATGAGAGTGAACAGCTGGACCATTTTGCAGACTTTGTTGACAGTGCTTAGTTGTTACTTTTTTTCCCCCCCTTCCTTTTTTTTCAGACAGTCCCTGGCTCACTTTGTCTGGCTACTGTCTGACATGTCAGCTTACACTATTCCAACTCCCAGCTGTTCTTTCCTTTCACGCTATGGATTGTTCTTTGCGTTATAGTCAAACATGGGCTTTTATTTCCAGAGGGCTAATCTGTTTCCACAGCAACCTGTAAAATGGAGAAATCTGATCCCAGAACTTTTCTTTAAAACTTTTAAATGTGTGTATAAACATGCATGTATTTGTCCATCTTAAAGGCAATTGCTGTAGCTATGAAATGGAAGCTGTTATGAACACTCAGGAATCAGTAAGTTCTCAAAATGCTTAAGCTACACCATCACATTTCTGATTCTCATTATAGATATTGGCAGAAAATGGCTGGGAATATTTTCCTTCAAACATGGTTGCAGTTGTAAAATTGGATATGTTAAACTAAATTATTGGGATCTCCCTGTTTACCCAGTGTCAGATATTTTGGGGTAAATTTTGCTGTTTAAATATTAATTGTCATTATTTAATGCCACCACTGTAAACTTACTTGGAACTGAGTGACCATCCTGATACCCCTCTGCTTGAACTGTAAGTGCTCTGCAATCTAAATACCACTGTGTAAGGAAAGCAAGATTATACATTCCCCTTCTGAAAAACCATTCTCTGTAGCCACTGAAAGCTTGCAGCAACACAAACTTTTTTTGCCATTGATAAGCTGAGACAAATGGCGAGTACCTGTCTATGTAGAAGTCTCAGTCTTCTCTGAATTTGCGTGAGCAATTTTGAATGAAGGTGAACATATTAAATGAAGCAGCCACCATGTAGAGTTTGTTCAGATGTGATGGCCATATCTAATCACTTGGAAGCTCAGATAAATTTTTTTTTTTTATCCTGATCTAAACCTCTTGATCCCCAGGGAAGTTCGGGCAGCCCCAGCTGGCTACCTGTCTTGGTATTAGTCCTCCCAATCTGGGTGCCACAAATCCTTGGTCTTCATTATGCACTGACATTTATTCAATATGCAAGCTGAGCCTGCTTCAAAATCTATCAAAGTCTTTATATGCTGGGGCTTGGCACCCAAGTATGTGGGATGTCTCTTGGGAGGTTAGGCCAAAGTTTGATTTATCAGTCACTTCAAGATCAGCTTCATTATGTTAAAATCAGGATAGTGACCTGATATGTTCAGCGCTGGGACCAAAAAGGACAAGAGATCAATGAAGCCAGCCTTTTCAGGGTTTATTAACTTAATGTGGTAAAATTTCTGATTGCCTCTAAATCCTTGACCCAGGAGTGTCAGGATGGAAAAGTCATGGTGCTTTTCAGATACTACCAAAACCTTTTTGCAGGTTCTGTTAGTATCTGAGAGAAATTTTATTCCTGGGCAGTCCTTGCAAAAGTATCCATAGCGATGTAGGTTGCTGATACAAACACCTCTGGGTGACAACACTGTTTAAAATACAGTTTGGAGGAACACTCCTATTTCCTAGCATACCCAAAGTCATTGGCTCATGAGTAAAATCCAAGGGCAGAGAAATTATTTGCTATAATAAGGATAATGAGGCACTGTGATTGTGTTATCATTAAGATTGGGGAAATTTTATGTTCCTGGAGGATTTGTGGACATCTCTAACTAATCTTGGAGGGATGCCAAGCTAGTTTGATGTTTCCTCCTCCCTTGTGAACTTCTTGTCCCTCACATCTGCCTCCTCAGTCCTTTGGTGACTTGAACAAAACAAAACTCATGTAAATTTATATACCTTTTCTTCTACTCAGTAGTGAAATCTGTTTTTTTTATTAAGAATTCTACCTTCTGTTGGAACTTAAAGAGAAATGTGGTGTCTATGTTAACAGTGTTCCTTCTTCTCTTGCCTGATATTATTTTCATTTTCTCTCAGCTGGATTTTTCTCGCTCTCTCACCAGCCCTTTTTAACATGGGTTGCTAATTTGAGATTGCTCAAAATAATAATTAGGTTTTTTAACATCCAAGAAATTTTTAAATACTTGCAAATCTGCCATCAGTGCTTCCAAGGGCATAAATCACCGCAGTATTAACAACAAGATGGGAAATACAATTATTAAGTTTTTGGGGCACGGCCTGTGTTACTGGAGCCCGAAAAGTTGAGCATAGTGAGATTCATGACCTATTGCAGTAGTGAATGCCTAGCTGTACTTAGTCTGCCCATAACTTGAGTTGGTCAGGATACTTGTGCTTGTTTGTTTTCTGATCACTGTGTCATAGTTTGGTACCTCTGGGAAGAACCAAGCTGCCTGTGCCTGCTCTGGTCTATGCACATGCAAAGTCTGAGGAGTTTCAAAACAGTCACAGAATCATAGAATGGTTAGAGTTGGAAGGGACCTTAAAGATCATCAAGTTCTAAGCCCCCTGCCATGGGCAGGGACACCGCCCACTAGACCACGTTGCTCAAAGCCCCATCCAGCCTGGCCTTCAGCACCTCCAGGGATGCGTCATCCACAGNCGTCATCCACAGCTTCTGTGGGCAAC